>CM053785.1:1015131929-1015144429 GCA_028749045.1 Cupressus sempervirens
TTGTTGTAACACTTTCTCACTCTCCCAAGTAGCATCTTCCTCTGGCAGGTGTCTCCATCTAACTAAATATTCTTTAATCACCCTATTCCATAGAGTCCTCTCCTCAATATCTAGAATAGCCTCATGAATCAATATGAGCTTCCCCTCATCTAATGGTGGCAAATCCACAGAAGGCACAACTCTCTGGCTAATGGCTTTCTTAATCCTCGAGACATGAAACACATTATGCACCTTACTACCCTCTAGAATCTCAATCTCATTAGCAACCTCACCCAACCTGTAAATCACTCTGTAGGGACCATAAAACCTAGGCTTCAACTTCTCTACTCTATTCTTCTTGAGTGATGACTATCTATATGGTTGTAGCCTCAAGTAAACCATATACCCAACCTCAAAGCTGTGCTCTATCTGGTGCTGGTCTAAAATTTTTGCTAATTTTGGGCTTGCTATATATTCTCCTTGAGCACTCTCAAAACATCCTAACTATCTTGCAAGAAGTTCTTTTGCTTTGGGCACTCTACTATCCCCCAAAACTATATCCATGAAACTAGATGCTTCATAACCATACAATTCCATGAATGGAGTCATCTTGATGGACATATGATAAGTGGTGTTATAACAATACTCTCCCATATGTAGCCATTTGACTTAAGCCCTCTAATGTGTAATCACATACTTCCTCAAATATCCTTCCACCTATTTATTCACAATCTCTGTCTACCCATTTGTCTGTAGATGATAACTAGTGCTAGGTGTAAGATCTATACCACACAACCCAAACAATTCCTGCCAAAAAAATCTCATAAATTTACTATCCCAATCACTAACAATGAAACTATGTAGCCTATGTAACCTAAATATCTCTCTAAATAAAATATTGGCCACTTGTGCTACTATGTAGGTGGATGGAATAGAAAAGAAGTGTGAAAACTTCGTCAACTAGTCAACTATCACATAGGTGCAATATCTCCCTTGTACTCGTGGTAACCCAGTGATGAAGTCTATAGAAATACTTTCCAATTTCCTATCCAATATGGGTAAAGGTTGTAACAACCTTGCAAGATATGTGTGCTCTCCCTTATTCTATTGACAAGTTGCACACTCCTTGACATGCTTTTGAACATCATCCTTGAGCCATTTCCATGTGAATCACTTACGAATCTTCTTGCAGGTCTTAAATACCCCTAGATGTCCAGCTACAGGTACATTGTGAAATGCTTTTAGTATTACCTCCCTAAACTATGATGAAGGAATCAAATATATCCTACCCTAGAACTTGATTAATCCGTCCACCACCCCATAATGATCATCTTGTATGGTGCTTGAAATCACTTTAGAATCCCAAGTGTCCCTTGCATACTTTGTGGTAATCTTAGCTAGAGCATAAATATGAGGTCTCCAAGATAAAGCATCTTCCACCACATTCTTCTTGCCTTTGACAAACTCAATGTCAAATTCATAGGCCTACAGCTTTGTAATCCACTTCTGTTGTCTATCATTACAATCATACTAGCTAATGAAGTCTTTGATGCTATTATGATTAGTCTTGATAGAAAACTTCCCCCAACTAGATAGGACCGAAACTTGGCCAATATATGCATAATAGACAACATCTCCCAATCATAGATGGAATAGGTTCTCTCTACTCCATGGAGCTTCCTACTCTCAAAAGCAATGGGATGCATCTCTTGCATCAAGACTACCCCAATCCCATCACCTTACACATCACAATGAAGCTCAAATGGATTTGTGAAGTTTGGTAGAGCCAATACTGGACATGATGACATTACCTTCTTGAAATGATCAAAGCACCTCTGAGTTGCCCCTGTCCATGTGAAGGCCCCTTTCTTGGTAAGGTCTATCAAGGGTGTAGTGGTCTGTGAAAATCCCTTAACAAATCTCCTATAAAACTCGTAGAGACCAAATAACCCCTTAAGTTGTGTAAGGTTCATAGGAGTAGGCCAATCAACAATAGCCCTAATCTTTTTAGGATCTACCCAAACTCCATCTACACTAATGATATCCCTAAGCTATAGTAATTCAATCAACCCAAACTTGTACTTGGATTCCTTGGCATATAGTGACTCTTTCTCCAAAATGGACAATAGCATCTCAAGATGTTGTAAATGCTCCTCCCAAGTCTTACTGAAGATCAAAATGTCATCAAATAAAATTAGGATAAATCTCCTAAGTTGCTCCCTGAATACCTGATTCATGCAACTTTGGAATGTAGTAGGAGCACTGGTTAGCCCAAATGGCATAATTAAAAACTCAAAGTGACCATAGTGACACCAAAAAATTGTCTTCTCAATGTCCTCCTCCCTCATCCTGATATGATGATACCTTGACTGTAAATCAATCTTTGTAAAAAAGCATGCACCACAAAACTCATCAATCAGCTCAGCCATCCATGGGATGGGATATCTATTCTTAATGGTCTTCTTATTTAATGCCCTATAATTGATGCACATGTGTATCATCCCATCCTTCTTCTTTACCAACACTATTGCTAAAGAAAAGGGGCTTTTACTGGGCCTAATATGCCCCATCTCCAATAAATATTTATTCTCTTTTTCTATCTCATCCTTGTATTTCTTAGGGTGACATAATGGAGTACTCATAACTAGTTTGGTTCCCTCCTTGAGTTCAATCACATGCTCCATCCCTTTTCTAGGAGGAACCCCATGCAGAATCTCACCAAAAACTTTAGCATGCCTATCAAGTATCTCCTAGATATCTAGTGGATGAGTCTTCACCTATAGTTCCTATGAGGCTAGCATAGTAAAACATTGTGTCATCCATTCTATATCATCATGCTGAAACAATTTTTGCATTTTCCTCAAGGAGATTACTCTACAATTTCCATCTAAAAGTCCTCTAAGTACAATAGTTCTTCCCTCATGTTGAAACCTCATCTCCAATTTTTCTAGGTTGAGTGTGAACTCAACTAGTGAGGTCATCCATGTCATGCTAAGGATGACATCATAGTCTCCCATGTCTACTACATATAACTCATCCTCCAACTCATAGCTATCTCCAAACCTAATGTGAAGATTAGTTATCTTCTAAGTGCATAATAATTTGTCACCATTAGATACCATGACTCCAAATTCAACATGCTCCTTAGTTTGTAAACCTCTCTTGACTACCAATCATGCATCTATGAAATTATGCATAACCCTAGTGTCAATGAGTAAGATCACTTTCTTCCCTTGGATAGTACCCCTAACCTTAAATGTGATTGCCTTCTGAGCTCTCGTTAATTGTGCCAATGACTTCTCATCCTCAGGAATGCTGCTCTCCTCTATAGTTCTATCCTCGCCTAAATTAGAGTGGTAATCCTCCCTCTCTAACTGTGACTCTTCTACTAAGAAATACTCCATTTGATTTGCCTTAGCCTTGAGAGGACACTTATGAGATATGTCCCAAGGCTCTTTGCAATGAAAACATAGCTTCTTCTTGCTCAACTCATTTAGGGTGTCATTATCCAACTTTTTATCCCTTTTTGACTAAGCATCCTTGTGAATTTTTTTTTGTCCTTCTCCTTATCCTTTTTCACATATGAATCCCTATGTTGAAATATACTCCCTAAAGTAGAAGGTGCTAGGTCACAAGCCTTTTTAGTGGCCTCTTGTAACATAGCTAGGTCATACCCCTTGACCCAACCCCTCAAATGATCTAAGAGTCAATCCATAAAAAACACTACTAATCTCCTAAAATATCTATGACCAACACAACTAACCTATGAAATTAATTATTATATGTCTCAATTGATCCCCAATGCTTGAGTTGTAGCAATTCCTTAAATTATAACTTGAGAACTTTGGTATCAAATATTTCTATGAGTCTCTTAATGAACTCCTTGTAAGATGTGATCTAATTATGTCCCACGGTTACCATACCATGGTGCCATCACTCATGCACTAGACCATCTAAATGAATATTTTCATACTTGATAGCCTCCTCCTTAGGCATAGGATTCAACTGGAAGTATGTATCTACCTTTTGCACTCAACTCGTGCATCCATCTTCCTTAAAGCATCATAATAAGGTAAAGAAAGTTTCCCAACTTTCTTTCTCAGCTCAAAGTTTTCAATTCTCCCTCTTGATCTAGCGATGTGTCTCATCCTCAAATCCATATAATCTTTGAGGGAAATATCCACCTAAAAATCTGGTCCACTAGCCTCCCACTCCCTCTTGAATCAATCTTTCAACTTGGTAATCTAGGATTCATTTACTAGTTGAACCGGATCTCTAGGTGGGAAGGTGATTAGAAGAGGTCTCAAGCTCACTGTCCAAGCTAGGTGTGCAATATGTCTAAAGTTATCAGCCTCATTCCTATTGTTGTCATGTCCATTATTACCATTAATGTTATTCTCAAGACCATTTTTGTTGCCTCGTCCTCCATTATTATCATTGCCCATATTGTATTGTTTCCCCCATTGTTATTATTTCCATTATTGGCATCACCTAGATTAATATTAATGCCCATATGTCTAGTCATTGTAAGAATTTGGTATAGCTATGATACCATGAAAATTTTTCCTTAGGGCAAAATAATGCCAAAATCAAGAAGCACAAGACTAGCACAATATGGACCAAATAATGTATGATCATAACAATATGAGAATGAATAACTAATTATCTGTGGATGTTAGATTATTTAATGATAGATAATTTATTGATGTACAAGTACACTAGAAGTGCCTATATATAAAGGCCTCTAGAATGTTTCTAGAATGACTAGGAGTTAGAGAAATGATAAGCCTCACAACTAAGCACAGGTCCAATAAGAGTGGATTATCCTCTATTGAGCACAAGAGTTTGTGTGATGATAAGAGGATAAGCCTACAAAGGTGTGTCACATAAAATTATTTTGTAGACACCATGTGCTTAATTAGAGTGCAAACAATAGTGTTGTCTATATGACAACTCAGTTAATTATGCAAACTCCAGTATTGTAGGACCATGTGCTAAAATGGAGTTGCTAACTCTTGTGTTGTCAATATGACAACTCATATGAGTACGCATACTCCTAGGTTTCTAACTAATAAATAATAAAATAATGCATGTATCCTAAGTAAACTTAAGTAAAGTGTAAATAATAATTATATACACTAACACCCCCCCTAAGTGCAACTTAGGGGAATTCACTTAAGCTCATAAAAGTCATGATGAAATTCAAAATGGGTCCTAACTACTAGGCCATGTTAGGTACCCATGTACAAATGCAATGCAATGCAATCTCTCTGAAAATGAAGAAAAAGGGAAAATCTCATGTGAAAAACCCTCACCCAAAAAGAGGGATAAGTACAATAAAGAAATTTGAATGTATGGATGGAGTAAGTAAGCCCCGCCCCCCCCCCCCCCCCCCCCCCCCCCCCATTATGATATACATCATGCATGTATAATAGAGAATCCCTCCATGAAATCCCCCCTTAGTGAAGGATCTCGTAATGATGAGTGCTTGAAGACAAAAGAGAATCCTGTACTGATAAACAACATTTCTCCCTATATGAAGAAGATACACCAAATATAGGTGCAAGTATGCTTCACACTATGGATAGGAAGATGGAAAAGGAATCCATATGTAGTATGGTGTGGATGCTACCTCGGAAGTCTGTTCATATGTTGACAAGTCCTTAATGAATGTTGATGCCATGAGCCAATCTGTTGAATGCCCAAAAGAAGGTGGAAAACAAGGTAACATGTGCATGTATGAAGCTAAATCAACCTCCAAAGATGATGAAGCATCCTAATAGGAAGATGTAGGAAGAGAAGCAATGTTGCCTCCCCTAAATGATGTATGCACACCCATGATAGAAGCTCCTTGATGACTAAAGAAGTTGCACCATGAAAGCTGAATGAAGTTCCTCATTGTAGGAAGAAATGATGCCATAGGTGTAGTAGAGAATGCCCCCCAACTAGTAGGAACAATCCTCAAAAGATATGATGTCTGAGGAAACTGGAATACAATCTCCAAAGATTAATATGTCTCCTTTGAAGTGAAAGAGTTCTCCACCAATTGCTATAAATAAATGTCCACAATCATGTTAGAATCATCAATTGGTTGAGGGTCAGAGTGTGCCCTCACAATGAGTGAAAAAGAAGTCTCCTCAACAAAGAGAAGATGGATGTCATCTATGATGTCTCCCACATCTTCAATGTGAGACTCCACGAATAGCCTTGTAATGTCTAGAAGGAAGTCATCCCATGAAGTTGAAGTAGGAAGACATTGTAATTCTTGCTACACTGAATTAGGAGCATCTATGGCTGGAAATGGATCAAAAGAAGAAATAGGAGTATCAAGAGGTGGGATCTCATTTGAAGTTGTAGGTATTATAACTGGAGTGACTGGTGGTAGAATGTCCTCTAGAAATGGAGGAATTGTTTGATCTCCATATGCTTTCCAAAGAGTCGTCCAAATCTCATAAGGATTATTAAACATGTCAATGATTTCAAAGCAAGAATGAGTGACATTGAAATAAATGACATCCAAAATTATTTTAACAAGTGGCAGATCAAAGGAAGAGTGTAGTTTGTTGGAATCTAGATAAGGAAATACTTCCTTATGCTCTCTTCTTAGATGATTAATTATCAAGGCACTCCATTTTTTATCGTTCCTCTTTGTCAACCTCAGTCTAACATCAAACTAACATGTGAGACAAAACTCCATGAGATCAATAAATGTATGCACCCTCCAAAATGCAAAATTAATCAATCAACCCCCCTAATGTATGATTTGACACTTTATAGGTAGTGCTTTTACAATAGGCCACTTTGTCAAAATGGAGTTAGTGGACTTTTGATTTTTGTTGTTTACAACCTACTCTTGTAGTTCAAATCTGGAACTTTACAATGTAGCTCAGAAATAGAACAATTTTGAAGCAATACAATGCAAAGAAAGGGCCTATTTCTAAAAGTGGTATTTTTTTCCACACAAGCCTATAATCTGATTGTAGATCTAGAAAGTAGACAAAAAATTATTCACTTTCAAATAAAATGAAACCTTATTATGTCTAGATGGGCTCGTATGAAGCAATTGAAGTTGTAGAATGGAAGATAGGATAGGTACAGTCACCAAAAACTACAATGTCTAACAAATCTATGCACCAAAACTAGAAAATAATAGCACCACTAAAATTTTTAGGAAATTCTAGCCAAAATAAAAAAAATTGCACTTGTTTTGGAGCTCGGATGATTGAGATATGGCCTCCCAAAGTCTTACTATCAAATTAAAAATTAATCTAGAGAGGGGTCTAATTAACAAACTATGAGGTTAAATTTGATGTCCAAATGGCCATTTTAGTAGTTCAATTTGGCCTTTAGATGATGGTTAGATGGCCATCAATTTTAAGATTTTAATCAGCTAATGTTAGTGAAAAATAGCCCCTGGGTGATGCGACAAATGATGTCACTGTATGGAATGTACACATCAACACTTGTACGAATGTACAGATTGTCTACATTTGCTTAGGCTGAAGTGGTAATACAGCAAGGTCAATGTTTTTTTATCGTGGAGGTCTACATTGGATCCATGTGATAGAAGCTAGGCTAAACATATGGCAAATCACATGAGCTAAGATGGTGTCTTCGCTGGCAGTGTATATGAAGGCCGCATGGTGGTTGAGGTGGACTACATACAATCAACTCTGGGAAAGCTTGTTGGTCATCATCGAGAGTCTTCACAACATGGTGGGAAGGTTTGTCGATGGCTGGAAGGTTTGATGCCAATGGGAACTTTATATTAACGATGGTTAGGAGGTTCGATGGTGGGATTTAAATCCCACATGCATGGTGGGAGAAATGTTTATTGTGTTTAAAAACACAATTTTGCCAATTTGCAAAGTGAATGTGAGGCCACTGGGTTATACAAAGGTAGTCGCTGGTTTCTGGATGTAGTGGGTGGACTATGTGAAAATGCTAGAATTTGCAATGTCCTAGCCAAAATGTGAAGCCGATGCTAGAATTTGCTATGAAAAAATGGAATATTTTGTTGGTATAACAAGGAATATTCTACTTGCGAGGGTCAGGATTTGACCACCTGATTCTTTCAAAAAAATATTTTCTCTACAGGCCTGATGGCCTAAAAAAAATTTAGAAAAAAATAATTTGAAAAATATAAAAAATTACAGAATAATTGTAGAGAAAATAGATCTGAAAATGACCATATCAGATTTGCAAATTAGGCCTTCGGGTGCCGGTTTGCAAAAAAATATTTTTCTTCAAAATTGAGTATTTTTTGATATAGGAAAATTAATAATCAATTTTCACCAAATCAATGCTCCATATGCAATGGTGAGATCTACTTTAGCTCTAGATGCTCCCAATGAATGCAAATACTCTCAATTTGAATCAGTGGCCCTCTTAGAGGTGAAGCAAAAATGGTTTCCAATTTCTATGAGACGATGCTCCCATGGCTCTAATACCATGTAATAATTTGGTATAGCTATGATACCATGAAGAATTTGTCTTAGGGGAAAATAATACCAAGATCAAGAAGCATAAAACTAGCACAATATGGACCAAATAATGTATGATCATAACAATATGAGAATGAATATTTGATTATCTTTAAATATCAGAT
Source organism: Cupressus sempervirens (assembly GCA_028749045.1). NCBI lineage: Eukaryota > Viridiplantae > Streptophyta > Pinopsida > Cupressales > Cupressaceae > Cupressus > Cupressus sempervirens. The sequence goes on from CM053785.1 coordinate 1,015,140,517, forward strand.
TATCCAATGATAGATAATTGATTGATGTACAAGTACACTAGAAGTACCTATATATAAAGGCCTCTAGAATGCTTCTAGAATGACTAGGAGTTAGTGAAATGATAAGCCTCACAACTAAGCACATGTCCACCAAGAGTGGATTATCCTCCATTGAGCACAAGAGTTAGTGTGATGATGAGAGGATAAGCCTACAAAGGTGTGTCATGTAAAATTATGTTGTAGACACCATGTGCTTAATTAGAGTGTAAACAACTATGTTGTCTACATGAAAACTTAGTTAATTATGCAAACTCTAATGTTGTAGACACCATGTGCTTAATTAGAGTACAAACAACTATGTTGTCTACATGACAACTTAGTTAATTATGCAAACTCCAATGTTGTAGACACCATGTGCTAAAATGGAGTTGCTAACTCTTGTGTTGTCAATATGACAACTCATATGAGTATGCATACTCCTAGGTGTCTAACCTAATAAATAATAAAATAATGAATTTATCCTAAGTAAACTTAAGTAAAGTGTAAATAATAACTATTTGTACTAACAACCATAAGCTATAACATTATATCCATTCGTCTATTCTACTCCTATTGTATATGCTGCCCCTACTCTAATGTACCTAGTAACCATTTGAATATTACCTCCTCCTAATCTCGGTCGATATTCCTACCTACACCTAATCTTGTATTTCTATCATCTTGGTCACCCATACTGCTATCTTGTTCAATGAATATCTCCTCTATGTTTGTATGATTGGATTGTATGTCCATCTACATAGATGAACTATACTATTTTATTTGCAATTCTAAATGCCTACTTTGTCTTGCTCTAATATTGTGGAAATTATAAAGCCCCTATCACATGCTCAAACATAAATGCTTAGCCTTTTTAATTTCTTCTTTTAGTGTTCTAACATTTTGTTAAACACTTTTCCTTCTATCTAGTTATTCCAAATTCCCTATAAGACCTCCATAGGATGGTAGGACTATAACTCTAATACCACTCTAATGGGTACACTAGAAATGCCCAAGAACTAAACCAACCGCTGATAAAGATTTTAATGTTTTTGCATAGATTTTGAAACCACATAATATGAACAAGAAGAAATTTATACAAAATAAAGATTCTACTGAAATAATATTAGTTTCCAAACTAATTAAATTAGACACATAGCAAACTCACTAATTACTCCAACATTATAACATGAAATTCTAGTAATGACTTCCCATCTTGTTGTTATAGTAATATAAATAGTACCATGCTATAGTGCCGCTATAGTAAAAACTTGCTTTCAATCAGTCCAAGACCCTCATAAAATCATCCCTCCATAATGGCATAAGTATCAAACAAGGAGTGAGAATGATATGAATGAACACCCAATCTGCTTGTAGCTAGAAATGTGCCCATGTTGCCTATTAATAAAACTAATAGCAATGAATTCCAAAGGAAAAATCCCAAGGGAATGATGTCTAGAATGTTACAAAAGAGGATAGACATCCTCTAATGCCCAAAACAGATTTGTAGCTCACACATCTATTTTCTTCTCATATCTAACCTGCCTAACAATAGCTACAAGCTCTCCTTTTATTGCTACTTCATAGGGTCAACTAATTTTCACAAGCAATGTGGGATAAATAAAAGAAACTAAAAGAAAAGGCTAATGGTCACACAATTGGACAACTGCTAAAGTGGAGACATTATTACACAATTTTATTCCCCGTTGTATACTTTTATCTTTAAAAAAATGTTTTAATTTTATATTCAACTAAATATCATTTAATGCTTTACTTTAGATTATAAAAATAATGAGCTGAAAAAACATACCTTATTGACGATCCTTTGTAAATGCCATTTTAACTCCATTAAAAATACAATAAACACCACTTTAAAAATGCTTTTTTTCCCCCCCAAAAATATGCTCTTTTAAAGCTAATTATTTGATTTGAAAAGTAATGAAAAAAATGTTTCTTTTCTATGTGGTCATCATGTGACTGCAAGTGGATGTAATGAGTCAACCTAGGTTTTGATCGAAACCCTTTCATCCATTATGGTTTCAATTGAAAGGGTTCCAACTAAAACTTTCTATGTGACAGATACCGAAGAAAAAAATGAAGTTTTTAAAAACTTCTCACTTCAAAAGCTAATTTCTCAAAAAATAAAAAAGTTTCCTAAAAACTAAAAATACCCTTTTGTAGATCTCGGAGTTAAGTTTATGGTCATAAATTTTATAGTTTTTGAGAAGTAATAATAGGTTATAATTTTAAAATATTACAAACATGTATTTTAACATGGGTATGTGCAGGGTCATGATGTGCCAAAAAGTTGCAATATGAAAAAAAAACACTTTTCATCTGAATTTGATGAAGTTAAAAGTGTTGTTAAGGACATTATCATCTTTCCAACAATATAATTGTTGTCAAATTATGAGTTGAGCAAGTAATTATTACTTATTTTCTAATGGAGTTACTTATAAAGTATTGATTTACATAATGATTGAAAAAAGTTAGAACTTTTAAAATAGTATAAGATTTTCAAAATACGAAAGCTACAACACATTCTATGCTTTTCCTACTATGGGAATTTTAAAAAATAAAAAAATGTATAGTTTTCAATGAGTTAAGGTGGTTAGACAAGAGCTTTGTTTGTTTCAAAAAATGTTTAGAAAAAAATCCATTTTTATTATTTTTTGGAATAAAATTACAAACAAATATGCATCACATTCAGGTATGTGTCTACTTCTCATATCTAGAATCTTAAAAATAATTTGCATTTGATTATGATTAAGGTGCTCAAACATAAACCTACTTCTTATTTTCTCTTGAAATTTTTCATACTTGTAGATTGAAATTCCAAATTTTGACCAACTCAATTATTTTTACATCATTTAAAAACTACATTCAATTTACTATAGATTCTATTCTTACAAATTTTTGATATAAGACTAATAACTAGTTGAAGATTTCACATCAAGTTGGCTAACACTGATGTCCTAATTTTTCATTGCCATGTAAGGCAATAGGTTGGGCTACCATGATCCCACACATACCCACATTCAAGAATATATCACTTAAAAAAGAAAACAAATAGTAAATCATGTTCAAAACATTTGAATTTTATATATACCTTTAGAAGAGAGAGTCCTCTTCAAGAATTTATAATTATTATTTTTTCAACAATATGTAGATTTGATAAGAAAAGCTTGCTAGGAAAATTAAACTATCAATTTCTGATAAGTTTGACTTTTAACACTTATAGCCAAAAAACATTCCTTGAAAATCATTTCTTTTTACCACTAGCTATGCATGTCAACTATACCATACTGTAAAATTAAAGAAAAATATGATCATTTGCATAAATTTGTTTGGTAGGAATAAAAATCTATATTTTTAGCATTTTTAAAAACTTAAATAATGGATTTTGAAAATTTAAGAAATGCACAAAATATTGCTCCATTTTTTAACAAAAAAATAAAGACATAAACTTCATCCAATTTTACATAATTCATCAATTTACGTCATCATCAAATTCTAAACATAAATGCCGCTTTTATATCATTAAAGTTGAACAATTTAAGTTCTAAGATCCTTTTTCTTTAGAAAAGCTGTCATACACTTTTGCTTTTACCCAAATTATTATTGGATATTATGTTATTTTCATAAATAGATTGATATTATAATTTATTAGGTAAACATATGTTAGTTCATTTGATCAATGTTTCATATTATACTTAATGGGATTTTAGACTTTTTTCTTTCTGATATAGTATTTTTTTTAAAAATTGGCAAAAGAGGCAAGCTAGTAACATACTTTTTTAATAATAATGCTTGGTTTGATGGATCTCAGAGGGAAGTATTAGTAAAGTAAATCTACATTCCTTGCCTAAATTACATAGTACAAGAGGTAAGATGAAAA
>CM053785.1:1016949429-1017241929 GCA_028749045.1 Cupressus sempervirens
CTCCATGAATTGTGTTACTTCAATTATGTGTTAGTTCAATTATGTGTTATGAAAGGTTCTATGTTAATATATCTAATGACAATTACATTTCATTCAAGTGATAAATTTGACAATTTTGTTGAAGTAGATGGTACACAATCTTGTTGATTTTTATAATTTCTTAATCAAAATATATGCATAATTTCAAGCATTGAAACATTGGAAGCCAAATTGTGAAAATGGTTCTCTTTGATTATGGATGCAATATTCTTCAAGCATCGAGGATGATGCATCTCCTAAGAGGGGAGGGATGTCACAACCTATTTTTCCTCAATGAAATAAATCGATGAATTTGATTCCAAAGGGAATTATTCTTAAAACTTTTTATTGTTTATAAAATTAAACTTAGCATTAGCGACTAATGGTATGGTTAAAAGGAAATGATGAATGTAGTTATTTGTTTCTCAAACCTATTAAATTGGCTTCTTATTGTTTCTCCAAGAGTAGGTGGAGCCAATCATTAGCCATGAAGTTGTATAGAGAGCGAATAGCCTCCACTTCTTCTTCATTGGTTACACCATCCTTGTTAGTCTACATGAGATAAAGGGTAGTGGTTGTTGAGTGCATAACACACACTGAGAAATTGGAAACCCTATCAAACTTATCGTCTAGGTCTATGCTCTTTTTTATTAGTTCATTAATGGACCTCTCCAGCTTCTCCACCTCCAAATTTCCCTACACTTTATCATTTCTTTTCACTTTGGAATATTTTCGTTAAGTATGATCTCCCCCCAAGTCCTTACCCTTTTGGTCCCCATCTCCTTGAGTGACCTCCGCCTGGGTTTGCTACCAAAGTTACACATCTTGATCAATAAAGTGACCATTCCCTTCTCTTCAACATTCTAATATTTCCCAGAATCTAGAGTTTGGGCATCACTTTTCAAAGTTTCTAAAACTTTAGAGAGGAAGGGACTATTTTGAACCTTCTCCATGACATCCTCATTCTTACCCTTGCTATCATTTTATTCCTCTTCTTCTTCCCATAATTCCTTCTACTCACCACATCTTTAGGTCTAGGGCCTAACTTCCTTCTAGATTTGTCCAGTTTAAACATTCTGGGAATTGTCAAGGGGTTTTTTATTGCTTAGTTTTTTGCTCACCCATGTGATTCCCTTCCTACAGGTGGTACCTATATTCTCGTCATTAAGGATTTTAATTTTTCCTTCTCGCTTTTCTTAGCCAAGGTAGTGAGTTCTTCATCAACCTTGGGTTTGATGGTGGGTGGGAAGAACTTTGACCACTAATTTTTAAGGGTAAAGTATGCAAGCTAAGGATATGAGGGCGAAGGGACTTTTAATATTTAAAGAGATAGAAAATTAGTGCTTGAAGATAAATAATTTAATTGTTTCCTTCCTCACATTTATTCCTAATATTCCACATGCAATCTTCTATAGAATGTAATTGGAGAAAAATGAAGGAAATACAATCCTTGTTCTGAAAATGGTTAAGAATAGGAAAGTGGTAGTAATAGAAGACCTTGAATCTATCCTACATGCTACCATATCATACTATAACATAGAATACCATATCCCATAGTTTTGGAAGATTTTCTTGCACGAAACCACCATGGAAATAGATATAGGTTTTGTCCAAGAAAAAGAAGTTTTTGAGGCTCATCTCATTTGCCACTCTAGCCTTCTTCCTCCATGATTTTACTTCCATTGACATGATATTTGTGTTGGCTCTCAAATCTTGAATGACCTCAAAAGAGATTCCATTAATAGTAACCTAACACTTCTTCAAAGAGTCCACAAAGTGCCTCGTGAGCATCTCATCATGGCCCTTGATGCTCTCCATGAAAGGGATGAATCCATCTTCCTTCAAATGTGGCCACATGGCTATGTCTTCCATAATATCTCTCTTAATTCTTGATGGTTCAATTCTCAAATTCTCTCCCTCCATAACTTTATCTTCATCAAGGTATCCAATCGGATCTTCTTCCCCTTCCTTAAGTTTGAATGCCATATCCTTCACCCACTTCAACAAAATATTCAAAAAAACTAGAGGTGAATCGTAATACACTAGGTGCCGAAGCTTAAAATTATGAAAATCCAGAGTGAAGAACGACCACTTAGGTTCTATAGGTTTTGATTTAGGATAATATTTGTTCTTAAGTTGCAAGATAATAATATATTTCTAATTTCCTTTTGAAGCCCAGTCTCAAGATTTGGAAATCCATCTTGGATGATGTAAAATATCACCCCAATTATTGCATTGAATAATGACTTTCCAATTCCCATCACAAGTAATGATTACCACATTTTATCTAAAGGTAGCATCACATGTGTTTATCAGCATAAAGGCCTCATTCAAACTTAGCACCATGATGACACTACCCACCAAACAAACCAAATAATTTTTTGGTCATACTAATAGCCATCACCAAGTTCATTGTGACGAGACTATCACTGTCGTACGCTAGAAAATTGTACTCCATGAGTGAAAGGCCTCTTTTTCAACAACTGATTTGATCACCATCGGAAGATCTTCATGCTCATTCTACCAAAATTAAGCATTGATGATATTATGAAATTTTATCTTGATTTACCACTTATAATCAAGGTGGCATACCAACTCATCATAATATCCCTCTTGATAATCTTAATGACTAACGAATAATCTCCCTCCACAAGCAAGTTTTGAATTTTCATGCTACTAGCTAGTTGCACTCCCCACACAAGTCCATGCACTTTTGCCTCATTACTCAAAAGTCTTCCACATTTTTTACAATATTTGTTGATACAAGCTCCTTGTGCACTCTATATTATTCCTCCCAACACAGTGTCCACCCAATGCTTAGACCCATCAAAATTGAATTTCATCTAGTTCAAGGGAGGTGGCTGCCACTTAGTTTGCTATCTTTTCTGGAAGTTAGTATTATCAATTCTCTTAATAACTTTATTGATGCCCCAAAACTGTGCCCAATCCACTCAATTTGTGTGGGGGAGTGAGTAGGCGGTTTAAATTTCCAACTAAGGGTACACTTACTCAAAATCCTCTAAAAGTTTTATGTGTGACCACTCCTAGAAGAGTAATTGTAGCTTTGAAGATATGATTATTTATTCTTTCCATATTTTTTAGTAGATATAGGGTGAATGACCTTCCATATCATTTTTATCAAGGTTTTTAGAACTTGGAATTATAAATTCTCACAATAACTTGATTGGTGCAAAAGAAATGTATTGAGTCCTACTCAATTTGTGTTTGTGTGTGTATGGGGGGCGAGGGGGTGGTGAGGAGGTGGTTTCCATTTTGAGCTAAGGGAACACTCGCTAAATCCTCACATAATTTTATGTGTGACCACTCCCAAAGGGGTACTTGTATATCTAAAGATATGGTTGTTCTCTTCCTTCCATACGTTCCAGTTATAAAGATGTTATTCAGAGAAAGAAAATAAAATAGTTAATTATATTAGAAAAGTTTGAAAAACATATTATGTACTAGAGGAGAAAGTTCTCTTCAAGAATGTATGTTTTAGTTTTTTATTTCGATATATATGTTATGAGAATTATGGTGGGAGATGAAAGATGACAATTGTAGATGATTTGGTATGGAGTTGTTATAAAAGAGAAAAGTCTAGGTCAAAAACCATAAAAAAATTCTTCATGAACTATCTATATATGTCATATATAACATGTTTTGAAATTAGAAATAAATCAGTTTATTTGTATATAAGTGTTTGGTAGGAACTAGACCCCTAATTTTTTGCAGTTTAAAAATTATCTTAATTTTTTTTTTTAATATAAATTCCAATTTAGAAAATATATCTAAAATAAAAATCATAAACTTCATCCAATTTTAAACATTTCATCAATTTAGAGTGTTCACAAATTCCAAAAAACAATGCAAGTTTATGTCATTCAAGTTGAATATTTCTAGTTTTGTTAGCCTTGTCCTTTTAATAAGTGTGGCAACTAATTGTACTTTTACGTAGTCTAGAAGAACTACCAAATCTGCCAACTCCTTCATAGAAAGACTCCAATTTGTGGTTTCAACATAAAACCAGATGATAGATCTTTGAAATTCTTGAAGAAGTTGCAATCAACAACATGTTCAACCTTCTCTTGTCTTCTTCCTATCTTATTTATGATAAGGTTTCTTCCAATCTATTATCTACTATAAATTTTCATACTCTATGTAATTTCCCCCTTGAAAAGGTAAAGAATATGTAGATCAATCATCATCAATCATAGAACTCTCTTCTTTTTATGAGTATATAAATTATTCCTAAATGAATACTAGATGAAGGAGTAAATAAGAAAGAAGCAATATTAATTTTACCTATCAATACTACGGATTAAATATTATATACACGAAGATATTATTAAGAAATATTAGAATTCTAGTTGGTGTCCCTCTTAAAATTTAAAGAGGAGTTAATTAATTCTTTCTCCAAATCTTAAGAAAATCCTACCAATCATTGTCTATATCTGGAACCCACCGATCAACCAATTTTTAAGACTTTGGATTTATTACAGAAAGTTTCCAATGTGATTTTCCATCATATATCAAAAAAAAAAAAATGGAAATAAGCTTAGTTAGAATGGGGAAAATGCATAAATATTCCTTGAACAAATTTTTTGAATACATTTCTTTCTCTTTATATAGTTGAATGATAAAATTTGGATATGTTTCAAAATTAATAGGAACCTCTTCATAAAAGAGGGTCACAATAAAAATAAGTTGAAAATGTAACGATACCATTAAGAAATGATAGAATAATTTGAAAGAATTGTTGACAAAATGAAACTAAAGTGATTGCTATACTATGCTAATAGCTCCAACTTGTCAAATAATTCAATAAACCACTTCAAAAAAAAAATCAAGGCCATTAAAATGAAGTTTGAGCTTTTCTAATCTATTTGTCTAAATAACCTTAAAATTTTCATATTTTTCTTCAATAAATAAAATGTCATTGGCATTTGTAGAAACATAAATAGTTAAAAATAGATCATGATGTTAAATTTGAGAAAAACAATTTAATTTTTTACTTTATTATTGATATAATATACCAAAAATATATCTTAGAATATACGGAACCTAATTTTTATTATCATGAAATGATTATTGAAGTGGAGGGGATGGGTGGAATGAAGCAAGGGTTTGTATAGGTTATAGTGAGAGATAGAAGTTTTTCCTATGCTTTTGATGATAGACCCTTGATAGTGGAACTCAATAGAAATAACCAGCTTTTAGGTTCTCTAAACAGTCATACATATGTAGTTATAGAGGATGGGTATGAAGATTTTTTTTACAAAATTATGGAGGAACTCATGGATCCTAGGATAGATCGACTTTTCCAACATCCTTGAGGGAGAATATTCAAAATTATATGCAAAGGACATTACAACCCTAAAAGAGAAGAGGCCTCAGATGAAAACAAGAAAAAAATCGTGTGGCCCTTTTTTGGGGTTAAACCTAGCAATAAATACTTATTTACCCCAGTGAATAATATTTTAAATAAAAAAATGGTACTTTTCTATTTTGATCTCAAGTTTTGTGATTGACCACAATATGTATTTAATTTCTTTATATCTTGTGAGAAAGTTGACGAGTCCTAGAACCAACTATAGAGAAGGAAATAGTAGACAGCTAGAGGAATATAAAAATCTCAAGGGATAGACCTTCCCTTGTGCTACATCATTTAAACTAGCATGGAAAGATAGAGAGATTAAATATTATACTTTTTCGTAAAGAATTATTTATAAACTAGGATGTTGTGTTGCAATAATACATTTTAAAGTGTGAAAGTGCATAATAGTTTGTTACCAAACTATCAGTTATATAGTTACTAAAGGTTATGTACAGGATCATGGTGGGCCAAAAAATGGTGATGAGAAAAAAAAACTAGTCTAACAACATCCAAAAAGTGTTTTGCAATTTGCGTTGACTTTTTGCTTCCAATCCTAATACTAATGCAAAGGAAAAAACATTACACAACCTTATCGCATATCCGATACATTGGTTACCCAAAACTTGCACATAGGCTTTTAAAAAAATTGAATGCAAATTTTTCTGAATTCTTACCATTTGAACAACTAAAGTGATCGAGTTCTAGTAGTGTAATCAAGTATATAAATCAATGCAATATATTTTCCACTAGATTCTGCATCCTAGCACAAGTAATTTGATTTTTTTTGTTTTGCACTTGATTTTTTACTAGCCATGTGTGCTTCTTTCTCTTGCATATGTGAAGTTACCTATGAATATTTTAGCTTTGTTAGTAAAATTAACTTATCTTTAACTTTATGAAGAAGAATATGGTATTAATGTATAGTACTATAGACAAATGATATCGAACTTATCAAGCATTGAACAATTATCCTAGGAAGGAAGTCAAGGAAATGATTGGTACAAAGGTTTCCAAGGATATTATTTGAGTAAAGATTTGAGAATGATTGAGAAAATTGAAAATTTTAATTTGCCACACAATTTTTAACTCTAAATAAAATCAAACTAGCATAGGAGAACCATAACTCCATGACAAGGATAATTGAATCCTAAAATTTATTAATTCTCAAGGATGATTTGGGATCCTAGTAATTGTGGGAAATGCTAGGCCTGGGATTTAACTTCTAGAAAATCGCTTGCAGTTTATAAAATGAATTGTGAAATAATTTCTTCCACATGAAGTGACAGATATATTGTAGGAATGAGATAGTTAATATGATCCAACCAATGAGAAGGATCACCATCATTGGATACATTTAATATCTAATTATGATGCATTGTGGAGGGTAGATTATTGTTGAATAACTTGGGGATTAAACTATTTGTAACTTTAAAGAGGCAAGTCATAAACCCTTTGATTTTCAAGACTAAGCTAGTGGACGAATATCATTGATTTAGGAAAATTTGAAGAGAAACAAAAGAAATCCAAGTAAGGATAGATTGCTATAGATTTCAAATGATCAATGATAAATTAAAAGATTATGTTTCTTACTGTCTGAAATATATTTTAAATTTTAGATTTAAATTAAAATAAAATATTAAAAATATTTTTTCTAATATAATATCATATGTAAATTAAAATTGACTACAGATTAAAATTGCACAAAGAACGTAAATTAAGTATAATAACAACTACTTATTTTATTTATTTAGTGAAAAGAAACTTCCAAACATTGTCAATGTCTTGGAATGACGTTTTAATAACAAGTCAAAGTCCCAAGTGTCCTCGTCAGGATCTATGGTTGAATTAAGAAGTGTTTGAGATACAAATAACCTGCAATTCTTTCACCGTACGCGGCAACTAGAACTCTGGATGTTGCGGCGAGAAGATCAGCTATATGTGTCATTTGGCTGTACAAACTAGTGATGTGGAGCTTGTGGCGAGTTGAGGTTGAAATTGTAATCCGTATTGCAGGTCAAATGGGTAAAAATGTTTCGTGTGATCGAGGCGATCGAGATAATTACGTGGACTGTATGTTCGATTGTCAAAGCATAGATATCTTATGCGGAAACTCTAATCTGTTGAATTCTATTCCTGAAGATAGATAGACATTGAGCCTCGTAGAACCGTGAGCAGGTTAAAAGATGCATCCGCGTTATATTCCAACAAATGAAACTGAATGTAGTCGTGTTATTGGGATAAGGGGGGTTGAAGAGTTTGCACTTTAAATGGTTTCCATAGCATCTGGTGGCAAAGTATATGTACAAATGGTTTGCCGCAATGACCGACTCGATTGCAAACTATAAATACCCAATCGGGCCTTGTGGTTTTCATTCACTAAGTATCACAAGTATTGCATCCTACAACCAAAATCGTAGCCATTAATATTTAGCTTTTTTCCAAAGATATCAGTTTGTCCGAATTAGTTGAGGAGTAACTATGGCCGCCAGAGGTATGTATACATTAGATAAGTTGCTGTTAGAATTGTAATTGGAAGATCGGTGGCGCAGTATGTTTTGATTGTGATTGTTATTAGAATATTTTCTAATGTTGAATGCCCCGTGCAGTGGGAGTGTGCTATGGAACATCGGGGAATGTACCCAGCCCGCGCGAGGTGGTGGAGCTGCTGAAGCGCCACAACATCGGGAAAGTGAGGATTTTGGAGGCACATGATCATGATCGCGTCGAAGCTCTGAGAGCCCTGGAGAAGACGGGCATAGAAGAAGTAATAGTTGGATTGAGGAACGAGGAGCTCGAGAAGGTTGCGAGCAACCAGGCGGCAGCCAATGGGTGGGTGAGGGACAACGTTGGCTCCTTCTACCCGGCCGCCAACATCAAATACATTTCGGTGGGAAACGAGGTGCTGCATTACGGAAACGAGAGATACGTCTCACATCTCCTCCCCGCAATACGAAACATTCAGACCGCACTGCGCAAGGCCAATCTGGACAAGGATATAAAGGTCTCCACCACCCAGGCGGCCTCATCTGTGCTGGCGGGAGCGGGAGATTCTTATTATGATCCGCGCCCCTCTCAGGGTGAGTTCCGCAACGATCTAAAGAGCACACTCCGCCCTCTGCTAAAGTTCTTGGCTGACAACGGCTCTCCATTCATGGTGAATGTGTACCCTTATTATACCTACGCGGGCAACAGGGACCAGATATCCTTGGACTATGCGCTCTTCAAACCCTCCGCCCCGGTGGTGCACGACGGAGGTCTTCAGTACAGGAATTTGTTCGACGCGACGGTGGACTCTGTCATTGCCGCGCTTGAAAGAGAGGGACATCCACGTCTACCCCTGCTCATTACGGAGAGCGGGTGGCCCTCTGCGGGAGATGATGGGGTGGCAACCGTGGACAACGCCAGGGCGTACAATAACAACCTCATCAGGCATGTCTCCTCCAACCAGGGAACGCCCAGGAGGCCTGGAAACCCCATCCACGCCTACATTTTCTCCCTCTTCAACCACAACATCGAGTCCGGCCCCGATGTCCAGCGCCATTTCGGCCTCTTCTATCCCAACAAAACTCCCGTCTACCCCGTCGACTTCACCCCCACCCCATACTAGGTAGTGGAATCTTTCCGGATTATTATCTATCTATCTATCACTCACCAATAATACAGAGGTCTCGGTCCGCTATGTCCTCCGGATAATTATCTATCTCTCGCCAATAATGCAGAACGCATGGCTTTCTATGCCTTCTTTACATTGTAAATAATTACCACTGCTAAATAAGTGAAGTGTATCACCTTTTCTTTAGTGTAATAATTGATCCTCAATATAATAAGACTTGCTTGATATCGTTTGGAATATAATTAGTCACTTTAAGGAATTACTTGCATTTCGTTGGAAAGGAAATAAAAACGACATTTCACTAATGAAAGAGAATCACTCTCCACATAAAATCGTTAATAAAATATACTAATTCAATGTCAAATCAAGGATACCTCCACTCTCAGTGATTAAAAAAATGGGCTAGATATTTTCACAATCTAAATGTTATAACTGTAAATAAAGTAGGAGAACAATAAAATTAAGAGTTCATATTAGTCCTTATGAAATAGTATAAATGTGAACAAACATTTATAAATACATGGATAACTCTATAGTAATTACCTTGGAATTAGCACTCCATTGTGTAAAATATATTTTTATTATGCTTCTATAAATGATGGTCAAATTTTATCTGCTAAAGAAAACAATTAAATTTTAAATGCAGTTTACAAAAGTATATTAGAATATCTCAACATTAACTTTGATGGTCTTGAATTAATTTTTGAAGTCGGGTGTTAAATTATTTTGCAAGTTGGAGCTTTCCGGATTATTATCTACCCATCTATCACTCACCAATAATACAGAGGTCTCGGTCTGCTATGTCCTCTAGATTATTATCTATCTCTCACCAATAATGTAGAAGGCATGGCTTTCTATGCCTTCCTCTACATTGTAAATAATTACCACTCCTAAATAAGTGAAGTGTATCACCTTTTTCTTTAGTGCAATTGATCCTCTATATAATAAAACTTGCTTGATATCATTTGGAATATAATGAGTAACTTTAAGGAATTATTTGTATTTCATTGAAAAGGAAATAAAAATGGCATTTCACTAATTAAAGAAAATTACTCTCCGCATAAAATCATTAATCAAATATAGTAATTCAATCTCAAATCAAGGATACCTTCACTCTCAATGATGAAAAAATGGGCTAGATATTTTCACAGTCTAAATGTTAAAATAAGTGCAAGTAAAGTAGGAGAGGAATAAAATTAAGAGTTATTAGTCCTTATGAAATGGTAGAAATTCGAACCAACATTTATAAATACATGTACAACTCTATAGTTATTTCCTTGGAATATAGAAAAAATTATATTTACTTTAATCATTTTATGGTTCATAAAATTGTGTTTTGTTTTAATAGTATACTAAGTATATATATTTTGCTAGTAATGTTAGAAACCTTATTAATATTTCAAAATTCTTCTTGAAATGTAATGGCTCTTATTTAATATATCAAGTCTGGGCTCGCCCTCTTCTTATTGAAAAAATGTAATATTTTAGTTGACAGTTTATAAAGAAATAAGGATAAAATAATAAATATGATTTATCAGGCATCTAGTTGTCAAATGGTGTCATGAGCTTTAAGGCTTGAAAGATTTATATTAAATTTTTTGAAACATCTAAAAAAAAAAAAAAACTTAGTAGTAATTTTAAATTCTAATAGTCTTGATCAAGAAACTTGGACTAACTATTAAATTGTAGCTAAGAATGAGCTATTGGTGGTTTTTAAGTAATATTTGGTTGTATTCTAATTCCTCAATTAAATAATTCCAAATTTCACATTCATGCCACATTTTCTAGAGAATTCTATTATTATATATTATCTTTGTATATGTGTAATTCTTCATCAGTTGTTATTTTTCTACTAGGGAAACTAGGGAACACACCTTTTAACTTTGTACACTATATAGGACCCCTAGTCCCAAGCAAGACTAGAGGCTTTCTTTCTATGTTCTTTTCTGCCAGTGCCTATTTGAACTGAGATTTTGTAAATTTTATGTTAATATAATCTATAAGGCTTCGACCTTTTATGGATTAAAAAGATATTTATTAATTAATTTTACAAAGAATTAAAAACTCTCGTTAAACACGCATTACACAACCTCCTCTATATCTAATTTTCCTCTAGGTGGTATTAATGGTCACTCTTTCAAAAAATAGAGTGTTGTATTAGTTCTTTCGATTTAATATCTCTAGGAATTCCAATTTAATAGAAAAAGTTATATTTTACTTTAATCATTTTAAGGTTCACCGAATTGTGTTTTGTTTTAATCAGTATACTAGGTATTTATATGTTTTTCTAGTAATGTTAGAAGCCTTAGTAATGTTTCAAATCTCATCTTAAAATTTAATGACTCTTATTTAATATATCAAGTTCAGGATCACCCTCTTCTTATTGAAAAAATGTAATAGTTTAGTTGATAATTTATAAAGAAATAAGTATAAAATAAGAAGTGTTTGAGATACAAATAACCTGCAATTCTTCTACCGTACGCGACAACTAGAACTCTGGATGTTGCGGCGAGAAGATCAGCTATATGTGTCATTTGGCTGTACAAACTAGTGATGTGGAGCTTGTGGCTAGTCGAGGTTGAAATTGTATTCCGTATTGCAGATCAAATGGGTAAAAAAATTTCGTGTGATCGAGGCAATCGAGATAATTACATGGACTGTATGTTCGATTGTCAAAGCATAGATATCTTATGCAGAAACTCTAATCTGTTGAATTCTATTCCTGAAGATAGATAGACATTGAGGCTCGTACAACCGTGAGCAGGTTAAAAAATGCATCCGCGTTATATTCCAACAAATGAAACTGAATGTAGTCGTGTTATTGGGATAAGGGGGTTTGAAGAGTTTGCACTTTAAATGGTTTCCATAGCATCTGGTGGCAAAGTATATGTAGAAATGGTTTGCCGAAATGACCGACTCGATTGCAAACTATAAATACCCAAGCGGGCCTCGTGGTTTTCATTCACTAAATATCACAAGTATTGCATCCTACAACCAAAATCGTAGCCATTAATATTTAGCTTTCCACCGTACGCGGCAACTAGAACTCTGGATGTTGCGGCGAGAAGATCAGCTATATGTGTCATTTGGCTGTACAAACTAGTGATGTGGAGCTTGTGGCTAGTTGAGGTTGAAATTGTAATCCGTATTGCAGGACAAATGGGTAAAAATGTTTTGTGTGATCAAGGCGATCGAGATAATTACGTGGACTGTATGTTCGATTGTCAAAGCATAGATATCTTATGCAGAAACTCTAATCTTTTGAATTCTATTCCTGAAGATACAAATAACCTGCAATTCTTCCACCGTACGTGGCAACTAGAACTCTGGATGTTGCGGCGAGAAGATCAGCTATATGTGTCATTTGGCTGTACAAACTAGTGATGTGGAGCTTGTGGCTAGTTGAGGTTGAAATTGTAATCCGTATTGCAGGTCAAATGGGTAAAAATGTTTCGTGTGATCGAGGCTATCGAGATAATTACGTGGACTGTATGTTCGATTGTCAAAGCATAGATATCTTATGCAGAAACTCTAATTTGTTGAATTCTATTCCTGAAGATAGATAGACATTGAGCCTCGTAGAACCGTGAGCAGGTTAAAAAATGCATCCGCGTTATATTCCAACAAATGAAACTGAATGTAGTCGTGTCCAAAGATATCAGTTTGTCCGAATTAGTTAAGGAGTAACTATGGCCGCCAGAGTTATGTATACATTAGATAAGTTGCTGTTAGAATTGTAATTGGAAGATCGGTGGCACAGTATGTTTTGATTGTGATTGTTATTAGAATATTTTCTAATTTTGAATGCCACGTGCAGTGGGAGTGTGCTATGGAACATCGGGGAATGTACCCAGCCCGCGCGAGGTGGTGGAGCTGCTGAAGCGCCACAACATCGAGGAATGTAATGACTCTTATTTAATATATCAAGTTCAAGATCACCCTCTTCTTATTGAAAAAAAGTAATAGATTAGTTGATAATTTATAAAGAAATAAGGATAAAATAATAAGTACAATTTATCGGGCTTCTAGTTATGAAATGGTGTCAGGAGGGCATTTCAAATTCTTTCTCTAAGGCTTGAAAGATTCATATTAAGTTTTTTGAAACATCTAAAGAAAAATAAAATATTTTTGTTTTATTCATTTCTTGACTTTCATTTGGAGCATAGGAGGGTCCTTCTAGGACCAAAGTGTGAAGGGTGGCACACAATCGACGTTAGAGCCCAAGGTGACTAGTTCTGGATAACCCATGATGTAGTTTTTAATTAAGTGGAAACTTCAAAAAATTAAATAGATTTCGTATTTCAAAATAATAAAGGATAATGGTGTCTCACCCATGCATAGAGTATGCAAAAGGTCTTTTGTAAGGATGGGTTGAGAAGGCTTGGTCATTGTTGGGGCATTAATCTGGAAGTACCATGTCAAACTATTGACCTAATGAAAATAAAAAATGATGTTCAAATTAGTCTCCTAGATGACTATTGACCCAATGCAATTCAAAACCATGTTGTTTTAGTCTCCTATATGACCATTGTTGATTGTGCTCTTCCATGAGCTCTAAGAGTTGGTAGTATTTTTTTGTATAACAAACAAGGAAATATATTAGAATGTGTAAACATTTAAATAGGCAAAGGGATGAATGTATTAAAAAGTATACAATAAATTTCTCTATAGAACAAGGAGAGATGCCTAGATTTTCTGGAAAATATGTCATTTTCTTAATATACTAATGCATTGAAATCCTTTTCTCAAAAGATTTTATGTGTCTGTCTAAGTTAAAGTAAACTATAAAAAAATATGGAATTCAACAAAGTTTGTGATAAGTTATGCAACTGTTAAAAAATTAATCATGTACTTTTACCTAAAGAAATATAAGAAATTTTTTAATTAAAATTTATATAATTAGATTTAAAACACTAAAGATCCATTTTTATGGACCTTTAATTTATTTTATGTACACTTAATTCAATCATTATAATGGTTGAGTTCAAATCTGCAACACTAAGGTTTGTAAGGTTCAAAAAATTGGAAAGAAAAAAGAGGGAAATAAATGTTTCATTATGTTTACTTGTCATGTCCCATTCTTATAGTGACTCTGTAGTGGACCAACATTGTAGTTTCTAGAAAATTATTTCTTTTTTTGTGTGTAAATAAGGCATATTTGTATTCTCCTCCTCTTTTCCCGCATCCCTTTAGCATTTCTCAAGCTCTCAAGTATTAGGAATATCTAATCTTTTGATCCCTTTCTAACAATTATAATTTCAAGATTCCTTGTCCTTGAACATATTTCTATCATGTATATCTTTCCCTGATATCTCTTCCATTGAAACTTTAAGCTAGTCCTTCTAAGAGTCTTTCATTCCTTCCTCTTTAGTGTGTAAAGGTGTCCCCTTCCTAGGTGGTCTTCTCATCTCATGCTCAAATCATCATCCTTACTGATAACTTTTTACATATAAGTGAATTATAGTTAATATTTTGCTTGAAAATTGTAATATTGATCGAATGCATTGCAAAGCCAAATTCTTTTGATTTCCTAGACAATCATTGTCTAATCTTTTCTTTCCTGATATGTAAGAGTTGGTAATATTTATTTGTGCAAAAAATAGGGAAATGTGTTGGAATGTGTAAGCATTTAAATGGATAAAGGGAATTTTCTAGAAAAGTATGTCATTTTTTAATATATCATTGTATTGGAATTCTTCTTTCAAAAGCATGAATAACAAAATTTAACCATTATAATAATGTTATTTTATTTTTGATCGATAAGAGGCCGAAGCTAAAATTAATTTATTTATTTTTTGTGATTAATTTTTTTTTATGAAGCTTGAGTAGATTCAAACTCAAGACCTCCTAGATACCATTGTGTTGTAGGCTATTTCCTAATTTTAACCATTACAAACTTACAAATTATTTAACAATATAATATTTTAGTTAATATAATTTTCATATGGGAATGTAGTATCATACAAAGGCCATGTGTTGTCACAACTTAGAAAGTTTAAAATGTTTCCATCATAGATATTTTTAAAAAAAATATATGATTTTAAAATTAAAAATATATATAATAATCTATTTTATCATTTTGGAAAATTTACTTGTCTATTTCGACCTATTCACCACCCGAACCTAAATCTAATCTAACTACTACCTTAGTGATTTGTTGAAAATTAGCGCTTTTATTCACCACCCGATTCCCAGAACCTAAATCTAATCTAACGACTCCTTTCTTTCTTTATTTAAAAGAAACCTCTTAACTTTCACAACCACATGGAATGATGTGTTGATAACTAGTGTCAATGCCGAAGTACTTTCACTTTGCATGAAAACCCATCATTCGAGTGATACATGTAGAGGGAGTGTTTGAAATAAGTTATAGTTCCTAATTTCGTAATAACTTAAGTATATTCTAAATGTAGTTGGATGAAAATAACCTACAATTCTTCCACCATATGTGGAAACTATTGATGTGGATATGGTGGTGAGATGAAATTCAAATTGTGATCCGAGTAAAATAGTTGCATGTTGTTCTCTATTATGAATGGATGGAGTAAAATAATGTGGTTGTATGATCGATGGTCAGAATATATATATCTTTCTTATATTCCTATGCAAAAACTCTAATTTGTTGAATTCAATTCCTAAAGATAGATAGACATTAATCCTCGTAGAACTGTGAGAAGGTTAAAAGATGCATCTATAGCCCCGTGCAGTGAGAGTGTGCTATGGAACATTGGGGAATGTACCCAGCCTGTAAAAAGTGATGGAGTTTAAACATCACACTAAGACTTGATTTTTAGTGTAAAAGTGTTAAATAGTCAAAGTTTGACTTACTTTTCCTAGCTTAATTTCTTCCTTAGTGTGTGATGTTTAAGGTTGACAATGATGGAGTTACTGGAGTACACAACATTGGGAAAGTGATGGTTTTAGAAGCACACGATCACGTGGAAGCTCTAAGAGCCCTAGAGAAGACTAACATAGAAGAAGTAGTAGTGGGAGTGAGGAATGAGGAGCTCAAGAAGGTTGCAAGTGACCAGATGGCAGCTAACGAGTGGGTGAGGGACAACTGTCACAACCTATTTTCCCTGAACCAAATAAATCGGTGAATTTAATTCCACATGGAATTATTCTTATAACTTTTTATTGTTTATAAAATTAAACTTAGCATTAGCGGCTGATGGTATGATTAAAAGGAAATGATGAATGTAGTTATTTGTTTCTCAAACCTATTAAATTTGCTTCTTATCAAATTTTGTGCACTGCCACGAATCTGGATGGTTAGAGTAACTCAGTTGAGTACCTGATTCTTGTTGTGCTGAGTTATTTTCTCATATCTAAGGTGAGTAATTGGGGAGAGGAATGAATACTTACTAATATTTCATGTGCATATCTGATGTAGGGGGGTAGAGAGTTCAATTTTGGCTTTAGTACGGTCCATATTTGTGAAGCCCTTTTCTATTTTTCCTGAGCTTTAATCTAGAGGCGAGTGCTTGCTACTGTCAAATCGGCAATGGTAGATGTAAATATGGGAGAATTTGAGACCTTTTCATTTCAGGCCAAAATTAATCAGCTTTTGAGTCTCATTATTAACACCTTTTATAGTAACATTGAGATTTTTCTTCAGGAACTTATCGGCAATGCTTCTGATACTTTGGACAAGATTCGGTTTGAACGGCTAATGGGTAATAGCAAATTGGATGCTCAACCTGATCTTCTCATTCAAATTATTCCTAAAAAATCAAACAAGTGCCTAAGTATTGTGGATAGCGGAATTGGCATGACCAAGGGTGGGGAAGATTAGGCTAGAGATGGTGTGAGATCTCTATTTGCCAAGGAAAGTTACTGCAGCTATACCAGTGAGCTTCGGATAGAACCCGGAGGAACCAAGGAATCAAGCTATGAAGTTGACAAGCATTGACCTCTAAACTTTAGGTTCCATTTCTTTATTATATTCCTTCTCACTAAATCAGCTTTGTGTATATGTGTGGAAAGAATTAGATGAACATTGATAGATTCAATCTAAGTAAGGATTGAACATTCTGTCTGAGTGAGTGTCTTACTTGATTGGGTTTCCACCTTTAACCACATCTCCCTCTTGTATTGCTATCAGGGATTCTAAATTAAAGGAAATAATAACTCAAGGAAACAAAAAATAAAAATAAAAATTTGGACGCCCTTCATTCAATAGTTGAAGGATAACGTACCATCCCCAAATAAAAATTGGGACGCCCTTTATTCTAGAAGCTAGGCTTCTCGTGCTAGGGTCGTGGAATTCTTCGTGTTAGGAAGAATTTTGAGGAAAGTGTCACTCTATGGTTGGTGAGGTTAAAGCATCTGGGCCAAACTTCTGTCTCAGGAAGTAGGTGGGAGATGTCCTATAGCTTTGGAGATTGGATTCACTGAAGAACACAATGAAAATGTCATCTTAGTTTGATTGTTTATCTCATCATTTGAGATGTACTTAATTACGTCATTATTTGATGATTTAATGGCATAAAGGCCATACATCGCAACATGTTCTTATATGTTGGTTAAGCACACTATGTTGACAAAATGGGCGTGCGGGCCTAAGGTCACTCAATTGATAAAAATTGGATTACTGATCCTTGCAAGTGATTAGTGAGCATACCTAGATGATTTACTTAATGGTGCTGACCATATGATAGATGACACTGTGCTCGTATGATGTGCCTATTGTTCCATGTCCGACATGTAGGTCTGCATTTTCTATGATGGCCAGTGAGGTATGATGCTTTACATTATACTTCGTATATTTAGTAAATCATGCATTTGATGGATAGATTCCTTAGATAATGTCATGAGTTACATTTGTAAATGGATAATTATTGTTAATCCTTGATTATGGCAGTGAAACAAATGTTAACTAATCAAGCTATAGTTTTCTTATTTATGTGATTCTTTTCATATTTTCATTTATGGGATAGTCATGTGATGATATGTTGTGTTCGACAATTTGGTTGATAATTGGATAGGAAAAAAAATTACACCTATCATTTTGACATGAATGTTGGAAAGTAGAATGAAGTTGCAAACTTAATTGGAAGATATTGTATCTACTTGTTGATTCAACTAATTGTAGACAAATTTTGACTAACTCTATTTGACTTTTTTGCCTATGTGGCAAGTGTATGAAAATATGGTCTTTCTATGAGGATGGAAACACTTATGTATCTATTTTGATAATATTTTTGCATTGGTGTTATGTATATGTGATGATCCACCATGCATGTGACTTTTACTTTATAGAATGTTGTTAACACCTTTTATTTTGTCAATTTGGTCAATGAATAATGATCAACGATGTAGTCATCTTGAGTTATCTGTTTGACTACTAGTCGATATGGTGTTCAACATAGACTTAGACCCTTTGGTTGACTTTTTTGTTTAGGATTTGGTTGAATTATCTATTGGTGTAGAACTTGGATTAATGCTACTTGACATATTTGATTGTGAGACATTCTATCCTTGATCTATCTATAATATTTGTTAAATATATGTTGTTAATTTGGAGCTATATGACACGTTAAGATGCATAATGATGATTAAATGTTAATGATTACATTAATCATTTTATATGTGCATGTCATTATTTTTCCTGATGATCTAATGAGGATGACTTAGATGTAATTAGATTGCATTACTTGATTATGTTTCGAGGACACTGGTCTATTGATGTGGACAATTACTCACTTAGCGAGCACATGTTAGATGGTATGTATGGTACATATGGCTTGTGATTATAAGATGAGTTAAGAAGTCATAAAGTTGAACAAAATTTTTGACTACTAATATTGGAGTTGATCTCCTTGAGATACTAATTAGTATGGTAGGATGTGGATAAGAAGTACCTACTAGCAAGGAAAAATCCCCAGGTGATGCCAAGGTATGGTAAGTGCATAGGTATGTGTGTGATATCATGTGATTTTAAGTCAAATGTACAAAATTTGAGACTTCTTGAGATAAGGAAGTATATGATTTTATATTTCATTGGAAGGTCAATTTGATTTATAATATATGATGGACTGACATTGGGTGTTGTTCTTGTAATGTAACAGAGGGAACGACACATTATCAGAAAGGGGGAATATTGTCGGAGAGAGGTAGCCTAACCCTGTAAAACTATAGAATGGTAATGGAATTCACACACTCACATAGGAAATTTCTTCAAATGATTAAATAATTCAAAGTATGTATGTTTCTCCATGAATTGTGTTACTTCAATTATGTGTTAGTTCAATTATGTGTTATGAAAGGTTCTATGTTAATATATCTAATGACAATTACATTTCATTCAAGTGATAAATTTGACAATTTTGTTGAAGTAGATGGTACACAATCTTGTTGATTTTTATAATTTCTTAATCAAAATATATGCATAATTTCAAGCATTGAAACATTGGAAGCCAAATTGTGAAAATGGTTCTCTTTGATTATGGATGCAATATTCTTCAAGCATCGAGGACGATGCATCTCCTAAGAGGGGAGGGATGTCACAACCTATTTTTCCTCAATGAAATAAATCGATGAATTTGATTCCAAAGGGAATTATTCTTAAAAAATTTTATTGTTTATAAAATTAAACTTAGCATTAGCGACTAATGGTATGGTTAAAAGGAAATGATGAATGTAGTTATTTGTTTCTCAAACCTATTAGATTGGCTTCTTATTGTTTCTCCAAGAGTAGGTGGAGCCAATCATTAGCCATGAAGTTGTATAGAGAGCAAATAGCCTCCACTTCTTCTTCATTGGTTACACCATCCTTGTTAGTCTACATGAGATAAAGGGTAGTGGTTGTTGAGTGCATAACACACACTGAGAAATTGGAAACCCTATCAAACTTATCGTCTAGGTCTATGCTCTTTTTTATTAGTTCAGTAATGGACCTCTCCAGCTTCTCCACCTCCAAATTTCCCTACACTTTATCATTTCTTTTCACTTTGGAATATTTTCGTTAAGTATGATCTCCCCCCAAGTCCTTACCCTTTTGGTCCCCATCTCCTTGAGTGACCTCCGCCTGGGTTTGCTACCAAAGTTACACATCTTGATCAATAAAGTGACCATTCCCTTCTCTTCAACATTCTAATATTTCCCAGAATCTAGAGTTTGGGCATCACTTTTCAAAGTTTCTAAAACTTTAGAGAGGAAGGGACTATTTTGAACCTTCTCCATGACATCCTCATTCTTACCCTTGCTATCATTTTATTCCTCTTCTTCTTCCCATAATTCCTTCTACTCACCACATCTTTAGGTCTAGGGCCTAACTTCCTTCTAGATTTGTCCAGTTTAAACATTCTGGGAATTGTCAAGGGGTTTTTTATTGCTTAGTTTTTTGCTCACCCATGTGATTCCCTTCCTACAGGTGGTACCTATATTCTCGTCATTAAGGATTTTAATTTTTCCTTCTCGCTTTTCTTAGCCAAGGCAATGAGTTCTTCATCAACCTTGGGTTTGATGGTGGGTGGGAAGAACTTTGACCACTAATTTTTAAGGGTAAAGTATGCAAGCTAAGGATATGAGGGCGAAGGGACTTTTAATATTTAAAGAGATAGAAAATTAGTGCTTGAAGATAAATAATTTAATTGTTTCCTTCCTCACATTTATTCCTAATATTCCACATGCAATCTTCTATAGAATGTAATTGGAGAAAAATGAAGGAAATACAATCCTTGTTCTGAAAATGGTTAAGAATAGGAAAGTGGTAGTAATAGAAGACCTTGAATCTATCCTACATGCTACCATATCATACTATAACATAGAATACCATATCCCATAGTTTTGGAAGATTTTCTTGCACGAAACCACCATGGAAATAGATATAGGTTTTGTCCAAGAAAAAGAAGTTTTTGAGGCTCATCTCATTTGCCACTCTAGCCTTCTTCCTCCATGATTTTACTTCCATTGACATGATATTTGTGTTGGCTCTCAAATCTTGAATGACCTCAAAAGAGATTCCATTAATAGTAACCTAACACTTCTTCAAAGAGTCCACAAAGTGCCTCGTGAGCATCTCATCATGGCCCTTGATGCTCTCCATGAAAGGGATGAATCCATCTTCCTTCAAATGTGGCCACATGGCTATGTCTTCCATAATATCTCTCTTAATTCTTGATGGTTCAATTCTCAAATTCTCTCCCTCCATAACTTTATCTTCATCAAGGTATCCAATCGGATCTTCTTCCCCTTCCTTAAGTTTGAATGCCATATCCTTCACCCACTTCAACAAAATATTCAAAAAAACTAGAGGTGAATCGTAATACACTAGGTGCCGAAGCTTAAAATTATGAAAATCCAGAGTGAAGAACGGCCACTTAGGTTCTATAGGTTTTGATTTAGGATAATATTTGTTCTTAAGTTGCAAGATAATAATATATTTCTAATTTCCTTTTGAAGCCCAGTCTCAAGATTTGGAAATCCATCTTGGATGATGTAAAATATCACCCCAATTATTGCATTGAATAATGACTTTCCAATTCCCATCACAAGTAATGATTACCACATTTTATCTAAAGGTAGCATCACATGTGTTTATCAGCATAAAGGCCTCATTCAAACTTAGCACCATGATGACACTACCCACCAAACAAACCAAATAATTTTTTGGTCATACTAATAGCCATCACCAAGTTCATTGTGACGAGACTATCACTGTCGTACGCTAGAAAATTGTACTCCATGAGTGAAAGGCCTCTTTTTCAACAACTGATTTGATCACCATCGGAAGATCTTCATGCTCATTCTACCAAAATTAAGCATTGATGATATTATGAAATTTTATCTTGATTTACCACTTATAATCAAGGTGGCATACCAACTCATCATAATATCCCTCTTGATAATCTTAATGACTAACGAATAATCTCCCTCCACAAGCAAGTTTTGAATTTTCATGCTACTAGCTAGTTGCACTCCCCACACAAGTCCATGCACTTTTGCCTCATTACTCAAAAGTCTTCCACATTTTTTACAATATTTGTTGATACAAGCTCCTTGTGCACTCTATATTATTCCTCCCAACACAGTGTCCACCCAATGCTTAGACCCATCAAAATTGAATTTCATCTAGTTCAAGGGAGGTGGCTGCCACTTAGTTTGCTATCTTTTCTGGAAGTTAGTATTATCAATTCTCTTAATAACTTTATTGATGCCCCAAAACTGTGCCCAATCCACTCAATTTGTGTGGGGGAGTGAGTAGGCGGTTTAAATTTCCAACTAAGGGTACACTTACTCAAAATCCTCTAAAAGTTTTATGTGTGACCACTCCTAGAAGAGTAATTGTAGCTTTGAAGATATGATTATTTATTCTTTCCATATTTTTTAGTAGATATAGGGTGAATGACCTTCCATATCATTTTTATCAAGGTTTTTAGAACTTGGAATTATAAATTCTCACAATAACTTGATTGGTGCAAAAGAAATGTATTGAGTCCTACTCAATTTGTGTTTGTGTGTGTATGGGGGGCGAGGGGGTGGTGAGGAGGTGGTTTCCATTTTGAGCTAAGGGAACACTCGCTAAATCCTCACATAATTTTATGTGTGACCACTCCCAAAGGGGTACTTGTATATCTAAAGATATGGTTGTTCTCTTCCTTCCATACGTTCCAGTTATAAAGATGTTATTCAGAGAAAGAAAATAAAATAGTTAATTATATTAGAAAAGTTTGAAAAACATATTATGTACTAGAGGAGAAAGTTCTCTTCAAGAATGTATGTTTTAGTTTTTTATTTCGATATATATGTTATGAGAATTATGGTGGGAGATGAAAGATGACAATTGTAGATGATTTGGTATGGAGTTGTTATAAAAGAGAAAAGTCTAGGTCAAAAACCATAAAAAAATTCTTCATGAACTATCTATATATGTCATATATAACATGTTTTGAAATTAGAAATAAATCAGTTTATTTGTATATAAGTGTTTGGTAGGAACTAGACCCCTAATTTTTTGCAGTTTAAAAATTATCTTAATTTTTTTTTTTAATATAAATTCCAATTTAGAAAATATATCTAAAATAAAAATCATAAACTTCATCCAATTTTAAACATTTCATCAATTTAGAGTGTTCACAAATTCCAAAAAACAATGCAAGTTTATGTCATTCAAGTTGAATATTTCTAGTTTTGTTAGCCTTGTCCTTTTAATAAGTGTGGCAACTAATTGTACTTTTACGTAGTCTAGAAGAACTACCAAATCTGCCAACTCCTTCATAGAAAGACTCCAATTTGTGGTTTCAACATAAAACCAGATGATAGATCTTTGAAATTCTTGAAGAAGTTGCAATCAACAACATGTTCAACCTTCTCTTGTCTTCTTCCTATCTTATTTATGATAAGGTTTCTTCCAATCTATTATCTACTATAAATTTTCATACTCTATGTAATTTCCCCCTTGAAAAGGTAAAGAATATGTAGATCAATCATCATCAATCATAGAACTCTCTTCTTTTTATGAGTATATAAATTATTCCTAAATGAATACTAGATGAAGGAGTAAATAAGAAAGAAGCAATATTAATTTTACCTATCAATACTACGGATTAAATATTATATACACGAAGATATTATTAAGAAATATTAGAATTCTAGTTGGTGTCCCTCTTAAAATTTAAAGAGGAGTTAATTAATTCTTTCTCCAAATCTTAAGAAAATCCTACCAATCATTGTCTATATCTGGAACCCACCGATCAACCAATTTTTAAGACTTTGGATTTATTACAGAAAGTTTCCAATGTGATTTTCCATCATATATCAAAAAAAAAAAAATGGAAATAAGCTTAGTTAGAATGGGGAAAATGCATAAATATTCCTTGAACAAATTTTTTGAATACATTTCTTTCTCTTTATATAGTTGAATGATAAAATTTGGATATGTTTCAAAATTAATAGGAACCTCTTCATAAAAGAGGGTCACAATAAAAATAAGTTGAAAATGTAACGATACCATTAAGAAATGATAGAATAATTTGAAAGAATTGTTGACAAAATGAAACTAAAGTGATTGCTATACTATGCTAATAGCTCCAACTTGTCAAATAATTCAATAAACCACTTCAAAAAAAAAATCAAGGCCATTAAAATGAAGTTTGAGCTTTTCTAATCTATTTGTCTAAATAACCTTAAAATTTTCATATTTTTCTTCAATAAATAAAATGTCATTGGCATTTGTAGAAACATAAATAGTTAAAAATAGATCATGATGTTAAATTTGAGAAAAACAATTTAATTTTTTACTTTATTATTGATATAATATACCAAAAATATATCTTAGAATATACGGAACCTAATTTTTATTATCATGAAATGATTATTGAAGTGGAGGGGATGGGTGGAATGAAGCAAGGGTTTGTATAGGTTATAGTGAGAGATAGAAGTTTTTCCTATGCTTTTGATGATAGACCCTTGATAGTGGAACTCAATAGAAATAACCAGCTTTTAGGTTCTCTAAACAGTCATACATATGTAGTTATAGAGGATGGGTATGAAGATTTTTTTTACAAAATTATGGAGGAACTCATGGATCCTAGGATAGATCGACTTTTCCAACATCCTTGAGGGAGAATATTCAAAATTATATGCAAAGGACATTACAACCCTAAAAGAGAAGAGGCCTCAGATGAAAACAAGAAAAAAATCGTGTGGCCCTTTTTTGGGGTTAAACCTAGCAATAAATATTTATTTACCCCAGTGAATAATATTTTAAATAAAAAAATGGTACTTTTCTATTTTGATCTCAAGTTTTGTGATTGACCACAATATGTATTTAATTTCTTTATATCTTGTGAGAAAGTTGACGAGTCCTAGAACCAACTATAGAGAAGGAAATAGTAGACAGCTAGAGGAATATAAAAATCTCAAGGGATAGACCTTCCCTTGTGCTACATCATTTAAACTAGCATGGAAAGATAGAGAGATTAAATATTATACTTTTTCGTAAAGAATTATTTATAAACTAGGATGTTGTGTTGCAATAATACATTTTAAAGTGTGAAAGTGCATAATAGTTTGTTACCAAACTATCAGTTATATAGTTACTAAAGGTTATGTACAGGATCATGGTGGGCCAAAAAATGGTGATGAGAAAAAAAAACTAGTCTAACAACATCCAAAAAGTGTTTTGCAATTTGCGTTGACTTTTTGCTTCCAATCCTAATACTAATGCAAAGGAAAAAACATTACACAACCTTATCGCATATCCGATACATTGGTTACCCAAAACTTGCACATAGGCTTTTAAAAAAATTGAATGCAAATTTTTCTGAATTCTTACCATTTGAACAACTAAAGTGATCGAGTTCTAGTAGTGTAATCAAGTATATAAATCAATGCAATATATTTTCCACTAGATTCTGCATCCTAGCACAAGTAATTTGATTTTTTTTGTTTTGCACTTGATTTTTTACTAGCCATGTGTGCTTCTTTCTCTTGCATATGTGAAGTTACCTATGAATATTTTAGCTTTGTTAGTAAAATTAACTTATCTTTAACTTTATGAAGAAGAATATGGTATTAATGTATAGTACTATAGACAAATGATATCGAACTTATCAAGCATTGAACAATTATCCTAGGAAGGAAGTCAAGGAAATGATTGGTACAAAGGTTTCCAAGGATATTATTTGAGTAAAGATTTGAGAATGATTGAGAAAATTGAAAATTTTAATTTGCCACACAATTTTTAACTCTAAATAAAATCAAACTAGCATAGGAGAACCATAACTCCATGACAAGGATAATTGAATCCTAAAATTTATTAATTCTCAAGGATGATTTGGGATCCTAGTAATTGTGGGAAATGCTAGGCCTGGGATTTAACTTCTAGAAAATCGCTTGCAGTTTATAAAATGAATTGTGAAATAATTTCTTCCACATGAAGTGACAGATATATTGTAGGAATGAGATAGTTAATATGATCCAACCAATGAGAAGGATCACCATCATTGGATACATTTAATATCTAATTATGATGCATTGTGGAGGGTAGATTATTGTTGAATAACTTGGGGATTAAACTATTTGTAACTTTAAAGAGGCAAGTCATAAACCCTTTGATTTTCAAGACTAAGCTAGTGGACGAATATCATTGATTTAGGAAAATTTGAAGAGAAACAAAAGAAATCCAAGTAAGGATAGATTGCTATAGATTTCAAATGATCAATGATAAATTAAAAGATTATGTTTCTTACTGTCTGAAATATATTTTAAATTTTAGATTTAAATTAAAATAAAATATTAAAAATATTTTTTCTAATATAATATCATATGTAAATTAAAATTGACTACAGATTAAAATTGCACAAAGAACGTAAATTAAGTATAATAACAACTACTTATTTTATTTATTTAGTGAAAAGAAACTTCCAAACATTGTCAATGTCTTGGAATGACGTTTTAATAACAAGTCAAAGTCCCAAGTGTCCTCGTCAGGATCTATGGTTGAATTAAGAAGTGTTTGAGATACAAATAACCTGCAATTCTTTCACCGTACGCGGCAACTAGAACTCTGGATGTTGCGGCGAGAAGATCAGCTATATGTGTCATTTGGCTGTACAAACTAGTGATGTGGAGCTTGTGGCGAGTTGAGGTTGAAATTGTAATCCGTATTGCAGGTCAAATGGGTAAAAATGTTTCGTGTGATCGAGGCGATCGAGATAATTACGTGGACTGTATGTTCGATTGTCAAAGCATAGATATCTTATGCGGAAACTCTAATCTGTTGAATTCTATTCCTGAAGATAGATAGACATTGAGCCTCGTAGAACCGTGAGCAGGTTAAAAGATGCATCCGCGTTATATTCCAACAAATGAAACTGAATGTAGTCGTGTTATTGGGATAAGGGGGGTTGAAGAGTTTGCACTTTAAATGGTTTCCATAGCATCTGGTGGCAAAGTATATGTACAAATGGTTTGCCGCAATGACCGACTCGATTGCAAACTATAAATACCCAATCGGGCCTTGTGGTTTTCATTCACTAAGTATCACAAGTATTGCATCCTACAACCAAAATCGTAGCCATTAATATTTAGCTTTTTTCCAAAGATATCAGTTTGTCCGAATTAGTTGAGGAGTAACTATGGCCGCCAGAGGTATGTATACATTAGATAAGTTGCTGTTAGAATTGTAATTGGAAGATCGGTGGCGCAGTATGTTTTGATTGTGATTGTTATTAGAATATTTTCTAATGTTGAATGCCCCGTGCAGTGGGAGTGTGCTATGGAACATCGGGGAATGTACCCAGCCCGCGCGAGGTGGTGGAGCTGCTGAAGCGCCACAACATCGGGAAAGTGAGGATTTTGGAGGCACATGATCATGATCGCGTCGAAGCTCTGAGAGCCCTGGAGAAGACGGGCATAGAAGAAGTAATAGTTGGATTGAGGAACGAGGAGCTCGAGAAGGTTGCGAGCAACCAGGCGGCAGCCAATGGGTGGGTGAGGGACAACGTTGGCTCCTTCTACCCGGCCGCCAACATCAAATACATTTCGGTGGG
The DNA here is from genome assembly GCA_028749045.1 of Cupressus sempervirens. NCBI lineage: Eukaryota > Viridiplantae > Streptophyta > Pinopsida > Cupressales > Cupressaceae > Cupressus > Cupressus sempervirens. The sequence continues at coordinate 1,016,976,932 of CM053785.1, forward strand.
AAACGAGGTGCTGCATTACGGAAACGAGAGATACGTCTCACATCTCCTCCCCGCAATACGAAACATTCAGACCGCACTGCGCAAGGCCAATCTGGACAAGGATATAAAGGTCTCCACCACCCAGGCGGCCTCATCTGTGCTGGCGGGAGCGGGAGATTCTTATTATGATCCGCGCCCCTCTCAGGGTGAGTTCCGCAACGATCTAAAGAGCACACTCCGCCCTCTGCTAAAGTTCTTGGCTGACAACGGCTCTCCATTCATGGTGAATGTGTACCCTTATTATACCTACGCGGGCAACAGGGACCAGATATCCTTGGACTATGCGCTCTTCAAACCCTCCGCCCCGGTGGTGCACGACGGAGGTCTTCAGTACAGGAATTTGTTCGACGCGACGGTGGACTCTGTCATTGCCGCGCTTGAAAGAGAGGGACATCCACGTCTACCCCTGCTCATTACGGAGAGCGGGTGGCCCTCTGCGGGAGATGATGGGGTGGCAACCGTGGACAACGCCAGGGCGTACAATAACAACCTCATCAGGCATGTCTCCTCCAACCAGGGAACGCCCAGGAGGCCTGGAAACCCCATCCACGCCTACATTTTCTCCCTCTTCAACCACAACATCGAGTCCGGCCCCGATGTCCAGCGCCATTTCGGCCTCTTCTATCCCAACAAAACTCCCGTCTACCCCGTCGACTTCACCCCCACCCCATACTAGGTAGTGGAATCTTTCCGGATTATTATCTATCTATCTATCACTCACCAATAATACAGAGGTCTCGGTCCGCTATGTCCTCCGGATAATTATCTATCTCTCGCCAATAATGCAGAACGCATGGCTTTCTATGCCTTCTTTACATTGTAAATAATTACCACTGCTAAATAAGTGAAGTGTATCACCTTTTCTTTAGTGTAATAATTGATCCTCAATATAATAAGACTTGCTTGATATCGTTTGGAATATAATTAGTCACTTTAAGGAATTACTTGTATTTCGTTGGAAAGGAAATAAAAACGACATTTCACTAATGAAAGAGAATCACTCTCCACATAAAATCGTTAATAAAATATACTAATTCAATGTCAAATCAAGGATACCTCCACTCTCAGTGATTAAAAAAATGGGCTAGATATTTTCACAATCTAAATGTTATAACTGTAAATAAAGTAGGAGAACAATAAAATTAAGAGTTCATATTAGTCCTTATGAAATAGTATAAATGTGAACAAACATTTATAAATACATGGATAACTCTATAGTAATTACCTTGGAATTAGCACTCCATTGTGTAAAATATATTTTTTTTATGCTTCTATAAATGATGGTCAAATTTTATCTGCTAAAGAAAACAATTAAATTTTAAATGCAGTTTACAAAAGTATATTAGAATATCTCAACATTAACTTTGATGGTCTTGAATTAATTTTTGAAGTCGGGTGTTAAATTATTTTGCAAGTTGGAGCTTTCCGGATTATTATCTACCCATCTATCACTCACCAATAATACAGAGGTCTCGGTCTGCTATGTCCTCTAGATTATTATCTATCTCTCACCAATAATGTAGAAGGCATGGCTTTCTATGCCTTCCTCTACATTGTAAATAATTACCACTCCTAAATAAGTGAAGTGTATCACCTTTTTCTTTAGTGCAATTGATCCTCTATATAATAAAACTTGCTTGATATCATTTGGAATATAATGAGTAACTTTAAGGAATTATTTGTATTTCATTGAAAAGGAAATAAAAATGGCATTTCACTAATTAAAGAAAATTACTCTCCGCATAAAATCATTAATCAAATATAGTAATTCAATCTCAAATCAAGGATACCTTCACTCTCAATGATGAAAAAATGGGCTAGATATTTTCACAGTCTAAATGTTAAAATAAGTGCAAGTAAAGTAGGAGAGGAATAAAATTAAGAGTTATTAGTCCTTATGAAATGGTAGAAATTCGAACCAACATTTATAAATACATGTACAACTCTATAGTTATTTCCTTGGAATATAGAAAAAATTATATTTACTTTAATCATTTTATGGTTCATAAAATTGTGTTTTGTTTTAATAGTATACTAAGTATATATATTTTGCTAGTAATGTTAGAAACCTTATTAATATTTCAAAATTCTTCTTGAAATGTAATGGCTCTTATTTAATATATCAAGTCTGGGCTCGCCCTCTTCTTATTGAAAAAATGTAATATTTTAGTTGACAGTTTATAAAGAAATAAGGATAAAATAATAAATATGATTTATCAGGCATCTAGTTGTCAAATGGTGTCATGAGCTTTAAGGCTTGAAAGATTTATATTAAATTTTTTGAAACATCTAAAAAAAAAAAAAAAAATAGTAGTAATTTTAAATTCTAATAGTCTTGATCAAGAAACTTGGACTAACTATTAAATTGTAGCTAAGAATGAGCTATTGGTGGTTTTTAAGTAATATTTGGTTGTATTCTAATTCCTCAATTAAATAATTCCAAATTTCACATTCATGCCACATTTTCTAGAGAATTCTATTATTATATATTATCTTTGTATATGTGTAATTCTTCATCAGTTGTTATTTTTCTACTAGGGAAACTAGGGAACACACCTTTTAACTTTGTACACTATATAGGACCCCTAGTCCCAAGCAAGACTAGAGGCTTTCTTTCTATGTTCTTTTCTGCCAGTGCCTATTTGAACTGAGATTTTGTAAATTTTATGTTAATATAATCTATAAGGCTTCGATCTTTTATGGATTAAAAAGATATTTATTAATTAATTTTACAAAGAATTAAAAACTCTCGTTAAACACGCATTACACAACCTCCTCTATATCTAATTTTCCTCTAGGTGGTATTAATGGTCACTCTTTCAAAAAATAGAGTGTTGTATTAGTTCTTTCGATTTAATATCTCTAGGAATTCCAATTTAATAGAAAAAGTTATATTTTACTTTAATCATTTTAAGGTTCACCGAATTGTGTTTTGTTTTAATCAGTATACTAGGTATTTATATGTTTTTCTAGTAATGTTAGAAGCCTTAGTAATGTTTCAAATCTCATCTTAAAATTTAATGACTCTTATTTAATATATCAAGTTCAGGATCACCCTCTTCTTATTGAAAAAATGTAATAGTTTAGTTGATAATTTATAAAGAAATAAGTATAAAATAAGAAGTGTTTGAGATACAAATAACCTGCAATTCTTCCACCGTACGTGGCAACTAGAACTCTGGATGTTGCGGCGAGAAGATCAGCTATATGTGTCATTTGGCTGTACAAACTAGTGATGTGGAGCTTGTGGCTAGTCGAGGTTGAAATTGTATTCCGTATTGCAGGTCAAATGGGTAAAAATGTTTCGTGTGATCGAGGCAATCGAGATAATTACATGGACTGTATGTTCGATTGTCAAAGCATAGATATCTTATGCAGAAACTCTAATCTGTTGAATTCTATTCCTGAAGATAGATAGACATTGAGGCTCGTAGAACCGTGAGCAGGTTAAAAAATGCATCCGCGTTATATTCCAACAAATGAAACTGAATGTAGTCGTGTTATTGGGATAAGGGGGTTTGAAGAGTTTGCACTTTAAATGGTTTCCATAGCATCTGGTGGCAAAGTATATGTAGAAATGGTTTGCCGAAATGACCGACTCGATTGCAAACTATAAATACCCAAGCGGGCCTCGTGGTTTTCATTCACTAAATATCACAAGTATTGCATCCTACAACCAAAATCGTAGCCATTAATATTTAGCTTTCCACCGTACGCGGCAACTAGAACTCTGGATGTTGCGGCGAGAAGATCAGCTATATGTGTCATTTGGCTGTACAAACTAGTGATGTGGAGCTTGTGGCTAGTTGAGGTTGAAATTGTAATCCGTATTGCAGGACAAATGGGTAAAAATGTTTTGTGTGATCAAGGCGATCGAGATAATTACGTGGACTGTATGTTCGATTGTCAAAGCATAGATATCTTATGCAGAAACTCTAATCTTTTGAATTCTATTCCTGAAGATACAAATAACCTGCAATTCTTCCACCGTACGTGGCAACTAGAACTCTGGATGTTGCGGCGAGAAGATCAGCTATATGTGTCATTTGGCTGTACAAACTAGTGATGTGGAGCTTGTGGCTAGTTGAGGTTGAAATTGTAATCCGTATTGCAGGTCAAATGGGTAAAAATGTTTCGTGTGATCGAGGCTATCGAGATAATTACGTGGACTGTATGTTCGATTGTCAAAGCATAGATATCTTATGCAGAAACTCTAATTTGTTGAATTCTATTCCTGAAGATAGATAGACATTGAGCCTCGTAGAACCGTGAGCAGGTTAAAAAATGCATCCGCGTTATATTCCAACAAATGAAACTGAATGTAGTCGTGTCCAAAGATATCAGTTTGTCCGAATTAGTTAAGGAGTAACTATGGCCGCCAGAGTTATGTATACATTAGATAAGTTGCTGTTAGAATTGTAATTGGAAGATCGGTGGCACAGTATGTTTTGATTGTGATTGTTATTAGAATATTTTCTAATTTTGAATGCCACGTGCAGTGGGAGTGTGCTATGGAACATCGGGGAATGTACCCAGCCCGCGCGAGGTGGTGGAGCTGCTGAAGCGCCACAACATCGAGGAATGTAATGACTCTTATTTAATATATCAAGTTCAAGATCACCCTCTTCTTATTGAAAAAAAGTAATAGATTAGTTGATAATTTATAAAGAAATAAGGATAAAATAATAAATACAATTTATCGGGCTTCTAGTTATGAAATGGTGTCAGGAGGGCATTTCAAATTCTTTCTCTAAGGCTTGAAAGATTCATATTAAGTTTTTTGAAACATCTAAAGAAAAATAAAATATTTTTGTTTTATTCATTTCTTGACTTTCATTTGGAGCATAGGAGGGTCCTTCTAGGACCAAAGTGTGAAGGGTGGCACACAATCGACGTTAGAGCCCAAGGTGACTAGTTCTGGATAACCCATGATGTAGTTTTTAATTAAGTGGAAACTTCAAAAAATTAAATAGATTTCGTATTTCAAAATAATAAAGGATAATGGTGTCTCACCCATGCATAGAGTATGCAAAAGGTCTTTTGTAAGGATGGGTTGAGAAGGCTTGGTCATTGTTGGGGCATTAATCTGGAAGTACCATGTCAAACTATTGACCTAATGAAAATAAAAAATGATGTTCAAATTAGTCTCCTAGATGACTATTGACCCAATGCAATTCAAAACCATGTTGTTTTAGTCTCCTATATGACCATTGTTGATTGTGCTCTTCCATGAGCTCTAAGAGTTGGTAGTATTTTTTTGTATAACAAACAAGGAAATATATTAGAATGTGTAAACATTTAAATAGGCAAAGGGATGAATGTATTAAAAAGTATACAATAAATTTCTCTATAGAACAAGGAGAGATGCCTAGATTTTCTGGAAAATATGTCATTTTCTTAATATACTAATGCATTGAAATCCTTTTCTCAAAAGATTTTATGTGTCTGTCTAAGTTAAAGTAAACTATAAAAAAATATGGAATTCAACAAAGTTTGTGATAAGTTATGCAACTGTTAAAAAATTAATCATGTACTTTTACCTAAAGAAATATAAGAAATTTTTTAATTAAAATTTATATAATTAGATTTAAAACACTAAAGATCCATTTTTATGGACCTTTAATTTATTTTATGTACACTTAATTCAATCATTATAATGGTTGAGTTCAAATCTGCAACACTAAGGTTTGTAAGGTTCAAAAAATTGGAAAGAAAAAAGAGGGAAATAAATGTTTCATTATGTTTACTTGTCATGTCCCATTCTTATAGTGACTCTGTAGTGGACCAACATTGTAGTTTCTAGAAAATTATTTCTTTTTTTGTGTGTAAATAAGGCATATTTGTATTCTCCTCCTCTTTTCCCGCATCCCTTTAGCATTTCTCAAGCTCTCAAGTATTAGGAATATCTAATCTTTTGATCCCTTTCTAACAATTATAATTTCAAGATTCCTTGTCCTTGAACATATTTCTATCATGTATATCTTTCCCTGATATCTCTTCCATTGAAACTTTAAGCTAGTCCTTCTAAGAGTCTTTCATTCCTTCCTCTTTAGTGTGTAAAGGTGTCCCCTTCCTAGGTGGTCTTCTCATCTCATGCTCAAATCATCATCCTTACTGATAACTTTTTACATATAAGTGAATTATAGTTAATATTTTGCTTGAAAATTGTAATATTGATCGAATGCATTGCAAAGCCAAATTCTTTTGATTTCCTAGACAATCATTGTCTAATCTTTTCTTTCCTGATATGTAAGAGTTGGTAATATTTATTTGTGCAAAAAATAGGGAAATGTGTTGGAATGTGTAAGCATTTAAATGGATAAAGGGAATTTTCTAGAAAAGTATGTCATTTTTTAATATATCATTGTATTGGAATTCTTCTTTCAAAAGCATGAATAACAAAATTTAACCATTATAATAATGTTATTTTATTTTTGATCGATAAGAGGCCGAAGCTAAAATTAATTTATTTATTTTTTGTGATTAATTTTTTTTTATGAAGCTTGAGTAGATTCAAACTCAAGACCTCCTAGATACCATTGTGTTGTAGGCTATTTCCTAATTTTAACCATTACAAACTTACAAATTATTTAACAATATAATATTTTAGTTAATATAATTTTCATATGGGAATGTAGTATCATACAAAGGCCATGTGTTGTCACAACTTAGAAAGTTTAAAATGTTTCCATCATAGATATTTTTAAAAAAAATATATGATTTTAAAATTAAAAATATATATAATAATCTATTTTATCATTTTGGAAAATTTACTTGTCTATTTCGACCTATTCACCACCCGAACCTAAATCTAATCTAACTACTACCTTAGTGATTTGTTGAAAATTAGCGCTTTTATTCACCACCCGATTCCCAGAACCTAAATCTAATCTAACGACTCCTTTCTTTCTTTATTTAAAAGAAACCTCTTAACTTTCACAACCACATGGAATGATGTGTTGATAACTAGTGTCAATGCCGAAGTACTTTCACTTTGCATGAAAACCCATCATTCGAGTGATACATGTAGAGGGAGTGTTTGAAATAAGTTATAGTTCCTAATTTCGTAATAACTTAAGTATATTCTAAATGTAGTTGGATGAAAATAACCTACAATTCTTCCACCATATGTGGAAACTATTGATGTGGATATGGTGGTGAGATGAAATTCAAATTGTGATCCGAGTAAAATAGTTGCATGTTGTTCTCTATTATGAATGGATGGAGTAAAATAATGTGGTTGTATGATCGATGGTCAGAATATATATATCTTTCTTATATTCCTATGCAAAAACTCTAATTTGTTGAATTCAATTCCTAAAGATAGATAGACATTAATCCTCGTAGAACTGTGAGAAGGTTAAAAGATGCATCTATAGCCCCGTGCAGTGAGAGTGTGCTATGGAACATTGGGGAATGTACCCAGCCTGTAAAAAGTGATGGAGTTTAAACATCACACTAAGACTTGATTTTTAGTGTAAAAGTGTTAAATAGTCAAAGTTTGACTTACTTTTCCTAGCTTAATTTCTTCCTTAGTGTGTGATGTTTAAGGTTGACAATGATGGAGTTACTGGAGTACACAACATTGGGAAAGTGATGGTTTTAGAAGCACACGATCACGTGGAAGCTCTAAGAGCCCTAGAGAAGACTAACATAGAAGAAGTAGTAGTGGGAGTGAGGAATGAGGAGCTCAAGAAGGTTGCAAGTGACCAGATGGCAGCTAACGAGTGGGTGAGGGACAACTGTCACAACCTATTTTCCCTGAACCAAATAAATCGGTGAATTTAATTCCACATGGAATTATTCTTATAACTTTTTATTGTTTATAAAATTAAACTTAGCATTAGCGGCTGATGGTATGATTAAAAGGAAATGATGAATGTAGTTATTTGTTTCTCAAACCTATTAAATTTGCTTCTTATCAAATTTTGTGCACTGCCACGAATCTGGATGGTTAGAGTAACTCAGTTGAGTACCTGATTCTTGTTGTGCTGAGTTATTTTCTCATATCTAAGGTGAGTAATTGGGGAGAGGAATGAATACTTACTAATATTTCATGTGCATATCTGATGTAGGGGGGTAGAGAGTTCAATTTTGGCTTTAGTACGGTCCATATTTGTGAAGCCCTTTTCTATTTTTCCTGAGCTTTAATCTAGAGGCGAGTGCTTGCTACTGTCAAATCGGCAATGGTAGATGTAAATATGGGAGAATTTGAGACCTTTTCATTTCAGGCCAAAATTAATCAGCTTTTGAGTCTCATTATTAACACCTTTTATAGTAACATTGAGATTTTTCTTCAGGAACTTATCGGCAATGCTTCTGATACTTTGGACAAGATTCGGTTTGAACGGCTAATGGGTAATAGCAAATTGGATGCTCAACCTGATCTTCTCATTCAAATTATTCCTAAAAAATCAAACAAGTGCCTAAGTATTGTGGATAGCGGAATTGGCATGACCAAGGGTGGGGAAGATTAGGCTAGAGATGGTGTGAGATCTCTATTTGCCAAGGAAAGTTACTGCAGCTATACCAGTGAGCTTCGGATAGAACCCGGAGGAACCAAGGAATCAAGCTATGAAGTTGACAAGCATTGACCTCTAAACTTTAGGTTCCATTTCTTTATTATATTCCTTCTCACTAAATCAGCTTTGTGTATATGTGTGGAAAGAATTAGATGAACATTGATAGATTCAATCTAAGTAAGGATTGAACATTCTGTCTGAGTGAGTGTCTTACTTGATTGGGTTTCCACCTTTAACCACATCTCCCTCTTGTATTGCTATCAGGGATTCTAAATTAAAGGAAATAATAACTCAAGGAAACAAAAAATAAAAATAAAAATTTGGACGCCCTTCATTCAATAGTTGAAGGATAACGTACCATCCCCAAATAAAAATTGGGACGCCCTTTATTCTAGAAGCTAGGCTTCTCGTGCTAGGGTCGTGGAATTCTTCGTGTTAGGAAGAATTTTGAGGAAAGTGTCACTCTATGGTTGGTGAGGTTAAAGCATCTGGGCCAAACTTCTGTCTCAGGAAGTAGGTGGGAGATGTCCTATAGCTTTGGAGATTGGATTCACTGAAGAACACAATGAAAATGTCATCTTAGTTTGATTGTTTATCTCATCATTTGAGATGTACTTAATTACGTCATTATTTGATGATTTAATGGCATAAAGGCCATACATCGCAACATGTTCTTATATGTTGGTTAAGCACACTATGTTGACAAAATGGGCGTGCGGGCCTAAGGTCACTCAATTGATAAAAATTGGATTACTGATCCTTGCAAGTGATTAGTGAGCATACCTAGATGATTTACTTAATGGTGCTGACCATATGATAGATGACACTGTGCTCGTATGATGTGCCTATTGTTCCATGTCCGACATGTAGGTCTGCATTTTCTATGATGGCCAGTGAGGTATGATGCTTTACATTATACTTCGTATATTTAGTAAATCATGCATTTGATGGATAGATTCCTTAGATAATGTCATGAGTTACATTTGTAAATGGATAATTATTGTTAATCCTTGATTATGGCAGTGAAACAAATGTTAACTAATCAAGCTATAGTTTTCTTATTTATGTGATTCTTTTCATATTTTCATTTATGGGATAGTCATGTGATGATATGTTGTGTTCGACAATTTGGTTGATAATTGGATAGGAAAAAAAATTACACCTATCATTTTGACATGAATGTTGGAAAGTAGAATGAAGTTGCAAACTTAATTGGAAGATATTGTATCTACTTGTTGATTCAACTAATTGTAGACAAATTTTGACTAACTCTATTTGACTTTTTTGCCTATGTGGCAAGTGTATGAAAATATGGTCTTTCTATGAGGATGGAAACACTTATGTATCTATTTTGATAATATTTTTGCATTGGTGTTATGTATATGTGATGATCCACCATGCATGTGACTTTTACTTTATAGAATGTTGTTAACACCTTTTATTTTGTCAATTTGGTCAATGAATAATGATCAACGATGTAGTCATCTTGAGTTATCTGTTTGACTACTAGTCGATATGGTGTTCAACATAGACTTAGACCCTTTGGTTGACTTTTTTGTTTAGGATTTGGTTGAATTATCTATTGGTGTAGAACTTGGATTAATGCTACTTGACATATTTGATTGTGAGACATTCTATCCTTGATCTATCTATAATATTTGTTAAATATATGTTGTTAATTTGGAGCTATATGACACGTTAAGATGCATAATGATGATTAAATGTTAATGATTACATTAATCATTTTATATGTGCATGTCATTATTTTTCCTGATGATCTAATGAGGATGACTTAGATGTAATTAGATTGCATTACTTGATTATGTTTCGAGGACACTGGTCTATTGATGTGGACAATTACTCACTTAGCGAGCACATGTTAGATGGTATGTATGGTACATATGGCTTGTGATTATAAGATGAGTTAAGAAGTCATAAAGTTGAACAAAATTTTTGACTACTAATATTGGAGTTGATCTCCTTGAGATACTAATTAGTATGGCAGGATGTGGATAAGAAGTACCTACTAGCAAGGAAAAATCCCCAGGTGATGCCAAGGTATGGTAAGTGCATAGGTATGTGTGTGATATCATGTGATTTTAAGTCAAATGTACAAAATTTGAGACTTCTTGAGATAAGGAAGTATATGATTTTATATTTCATTGGAAGGTCAATTTGATTTATAATATATGATGGACTGACATTGGGTGTTGTTCTTGTAATGTAACAGAGGGAACGACACATTATCAGAAAGGGGGAATATTGTCGGAGAGAGGTAGCCTAACCCTGTAAAACTATAGAATGGTAATGGAATTCACACACTCACATAGGAAATTTCTTCAAATGATTAAATAATTCAAAGTATGTATGTTTCTCCATGAATTGTGTTACTTCAATTATGTGTTAGTTCAATTATGTGTTATGAAAGGTTCTATGTTAATATATCTAATGACAATTACATTTCATTCAAGTGATAAATTTGACAATTTTGTTGAAGTAGATGGTACACAATCTTGTTGATTTTTATAATTTCTTAATCAAAATATATGCATAATTTCAAGCATTGAAACATTGGAAGCCAAATTGTGAAAATGGTTCTCTTTGATTATGGATGCAATATTCTTCAAGCATCGAGGACGATGCATCTCCTAAGAGGGGAGGGATGTCACAACCTATTTTTCCTCAATGAAATAAATCGATGAATTTGATTCCAAAGGGAATTATTCTTAAAAATTTTTATTGTTTATAAAATTAAACTTAGCATTAGCGACTAATGGTATGGTTAAAAGGAAATGATGAATGTAGTTATTTGTTTCTCAAACCTATTAAATTGGCTTCTTATTGTTTCTCCAAGAGTAGGTGGAGCCAATCATTAGCCATGAAGTTGTATAGAGAGCAAATAGCCTCCACTTCTTCTTCATTGGTTACACCATCCTTGTTAGTCTACATGAGATAAAGGGTAGTGGTTGTTGAGTGCATAACACACACTGAGAAATTGGAAACCCTATCAAACTTATCGTCTAGGTCTATGCTCTTTTTTATTAGTTCAGTAATGGACCTCTCCAGCTTCTCCACCTCCAAATTTCCCTACACTTTATCATTTCTTTTCACTTTGGAATATTTTCGTTAAGTATGATCTCCCCCCAAGTCCTTACCCTTTTGGTCCCCATCTCCTTGAGTGACCTCCGCCTGGGTTTGCTACCAAAGTTACACATCTTGATCAATAAAGTGACCATTCCCTTCTCTTCAACATTCTAATATTTCCCAGAATCTAGAGTTTGGGCATCACTTTTCAAAGTTTCTAAAACTTTAGAGAGGAAGGGACTATTTTGAACCTTCTCCATGACATCCTCATTCTTACCCTTGCTATCATTTTATTCCTCTTCTTCTTCCCATAATTCCTTCTACTCACCACATCTTTAGGTCTAGGGCCTAACTTCCTTCTAGATTTGTCCAGTTTAAACATTCTGGGAATTGTCAAGGGGTTTTTTATTGCTTAGTTTTTTGCTCACCCATGTGATTCCCTTCCTACAGGTGGTACCTATATTCTCGTCATTAAGGATTTTAATTTTTCCTTCTCGCTTTTCTTAGCCAAGGCAATGAGTTCTTCATCAACCTTGGGTTTGATGGTGGGTGGGAAGAACTTTGACCACTAATTTTTAAGGGTAAAGTATGCAAGCTAAGGATATGAGGGCGAAGGGACTTTTAATATTTAAAGAGATAGAAAATTAGTGCTTGAAGATAAATAATTTAATTGTTTCCTTCCTCACATTTATTCCTAATATTCCACATGCAATCTTCTATAGAATGTAATTGGAGAAAAATGAAGGAAATACAATCCTTGTTCTGAAAATGGTTAAGAATAGGAAAGTGGTAGTAATAGAAGACCTTGAATCTATCCTACATGCTACCATATCATACTATAACATAGAATACCATATCCCATAGTTTTGGAAGATTTTCTTGCACGAAACCACCATGGAAATAGATATAGGTTTTGTCCAAGAAAAAGAAGTTTTTGAGGCTCATCTCATTTGCCACTCTAGCCTTCTTCCTCCATGATTTTACTTCCATTGACATGATATTTGTGTTGGCTCTCAAATCTTGAATGACCTCAAAAGAGATTCCATTAATAGTAACCTAACACTTCTTCAAAGAGTCCACAAAGTGCCTCGTGAGCATCTCATCATGGCCCTTGATGCTCTCCATGAAAGGGATGAATCCATCTTCCTTCAAATGTGGCCACATGGCTATGTCTTCCATAATATCTCTCTTAATTCTTGATGGTTCAATTCTCAAATTCTCTCCCTCCATAACTTTATCTTCATCAAGGTATCCAATCGGATCTTCTTCCCCTTCCTTAAGTTTGAATGCCATATCCTTCACCCACTTCAACAAAATATTCAAAAAAACTAGAGGTGAATCGTAATACACTAGGTGCCGAAGCTTAAAATTATGAAAATCCAGAGTGAAGAACGGCCACTTAGGTTCTATAGGTTTTGATTTAGGATAATATTTGTTCTTAAGTTGCAAGATAATAATATATTTCTAATTTCCTTTTGAAGCCCAGTCTCAAGATTTGGAAATCCATCTTGGATGATGTAAAATATCACCCCAATTATTGCATTGAATAATGACTTTCCAATTCCCATCACAAGTAATGATTACCACATTTTATCTAAAGGTAGCATCACATGTGTTTATCAGCATAAAGGCCTCATTCAAACTTAGCACCATGATGACACTACCCACCAAACAAACCAAATAATTTTTTGGTCATACTAATAGCCATCACCAAGTTCATTGTGACGAGACTATCACTGTCGTACGCTAGAAAATTGTACTCCATGAGTGAAAGGCCTCTTTTTCAACAACTGATTTGATCACCATCGGAAGATCTTCATGCTCATTCTACCAAAATTAAGCATTGATGATATTATGAAATTTTATCTTGATTTACCACTTATAATCAAGGTGGCATACCAACTCATCATAATATCCCTCTTGATAATCTTAATGACTAACGAATAATCTCCCTCCACAAGCAAGTTTTGAATTTTCATGCTACTAGCTAGTTGCACTCCCCACACAAGTCCATGCACTTTTGCCTCATTACTCAAAAGTCTTCCACATTTTTTACAATATTTGTTGATACAAGCTCCTTGTGCACTCTATATTATTCCTCCCAACACAGTGTCCACCCAATGCTTAGACCCATCAAAATTGAATTTCATCTAGTTCAAGGGAGGTGGCTGCCACTTAGTTTGCTATCTTTTCTGGAAGTTAGTATTATCAATTCTCTTAATAACTTTATTGATGCCCCAAAACTGTGCCCAATCCACTCAATTTGTGTGGGGGAGTGAGTAGGCGGTTTAAATTTCCAACTAAGGGTACACTTACTCAAAATCCTCTAAAAGTTTTATGTGTGACCACTCCTAGAAGAGTAATTGTAGCTTTGAAGATATGATTATTTATTCTTTCCATATTTTTTAGTAGATATAGGGTGAATGACCTTCCATATCATTTTTATCAAGGTTTTTAGAACTTGGAATTATAAATTCTCACAATAACTTGATTGGTGCAAAAGAAATGTATTGAGTCCTACTCAATTTGTGTTTGTGTGTGTATGGGGGGCGAGGGGGTGGTGAGGAGGTGGTTTCCATTTTGAGCTAAGGGAACACTCGCTAAATCCTCACATAATTTTATGTGTGACCACTCCCAAAGGGGTACTTGTATATCTAAAGATATGGTTGTTCTCTTCCTTCCATACGTTCCAGTTATAAAGATGTTATTCAGAGAAAGAAAATAAAATAGTTAATTATATTAGAAAAGTTTGAAAAACATATTATGTACTAGAGGAGAAAGTTCTCTTCAAGAATGTATGTTTTAGTTTTTTATTTCGATATATATGTTATGAGAATTATGGTGGGAGATGAAAGATGACAATTGTAGATGATTTGGTATGGAGTTGTTATAAAAGAGAAAAGTCTAGGTCAAAAACCATAAAAAAATTCTTCATGAACTATCTATATATGTCATATATAACATGTTTTGAAATTAGAAATAAATCAGTTTATTTGTATATAAGTGTTTGGTAGGAACTAGACCCCTAATTTTTTGCAGTTTAAAAATTATCTTAATTTTTTTTTTTAATATAAATTCCAATTTAGAAAATATATCTAAAATAAAAATCATAAACTTCATCCAATTTTAAACATTTCATCAATTTAGAGTGTTCACAAATTCCAAAAAACAATGCAAGTTTATGTCATTCAAGTTGAATATTTCTAGTTTTGTTAGCCTTGTCCTTTTAATAAGTGTGGCAACTAATTGTACTTTTACGTAGTCTAGAAGAACTACCAAATCTGCCAACTCCTTCATAGAAAGACTCCAATTTGTGGTTTCAACATAAAACCAGATGATAGATCTTTGAAATTCTTGAAGAAGTTGCAATCAACAACATGTTCAACCTTCTCTTGTCTTCTTCCTATCTTATTTATGATAAGGTTTCTTCCAATCTATTATCTACTATAAATTTTCATACTCTATGTAATTTCCCCCTTGAAAAGGTAAAGAATATGTAGATCAATCATCATCAATCATAGAACTCTCTTCTTTTTATGAGTATATAAATTATTCCTAAATGAATACTAGATGAAGGAGTAAATAAGAAAGAAGCAATATTAATTTTACCTATCAATACTACGGATTAAATATTATATACACGAAGATATTATTAAGAAATATTAGAATTCTAGTTGGTGTCCCTCTTAAAATTTAAAGAGGAGTTAATTAATTCTTTCTCCAAATCTTAAGAAAATCCTACCAATCATTGTCTATATCTGGAACCCACCGATCAACCAATTTTTAAGACTTTGGATTTATTACAGAAAGTTTCCAATGTGATTTTCCATCATATATCAAAAAAAAAAATGGAAATAAGCTTAGTTAGAATGGGGAAAATGCATAAATATTCCTTGAACAAATTTTTTGAATACATTTCTTTCTCTTTATATAGTTGAATGATAAAATTTGGATATGTTTCAAAATTAATAGGAACCTCTTCATAAAAGAGGGTCACAATAAAAATAAGTTGAAAATGTAACGATACCATTAAGAAATGATAGAATAATTTGAAAGAATTGTTGACAAAATGAAACTAAAGTGATTGCTATACTATGCTAATAGCTCCAACTTGTCAAATAATTCAATAAACCACTTCAAAAAAAAAATCAAGGCCATTAAAATGAAGTTTGAGCTTTTCTAATCTATTTGTCTAAATAACCTTAAAATTTTCATATTTTTCTTCAATAAATAAAATGTCATTGGCATTTGTAGAAACATAAATAGTTAAAAATAGATCATGATGTTAAATTTGAGAAAAACAATTTAATTTTTTACTTTATTATTGATATAATATACCAAAAATATATCTTAGAATATACGGAACCTAATTTTTATTATCATGAAATGATTATTGAAGTGGAGGGGATGGGTGGAATGAAGCAAGGGTTTGTATAGGTTATAGTGAGAGATAGAAGTTTTTCCTATGCTTTTGATGATAGACCCTTGATAGTGGAACTCAATAGAAATAACCAGCTTTTAGGTTCTCTAAACAGTCATACATATGTAGTTATAGAGGATGGGTATGAAGATTTTTTTTACAAAATTATGGAGGAACTCATGGATCCTAGGATAGATCGACTTTTCCAACATCCTTGAGGGAGAATATTCAAAATTATATGCAAAGGACATTACAACCCTAAAAGAGAAGAGGCCTCAGATGAAAACAAGAAAAAAATCGTGGCGCCCTTTTTTGGGGTTAAACCTAGCAATAAATATTTATTTACCCCAGTGAATAATATTTTAAATAAAAAAATGGTACTTTTCTATTTTGATCTCAAGTTTTGTGATTGACCACAATATGTATTTAATTTCTTTATATCTTGTGAGAAAGTTGACGAGTCCTAGAACCAACTATAGAGAAGGAAATAGTAGACAGCTAGAGGAATATAAAAATCTCAAGGGATAGACCTTCCCTTGTGCTACATCATTTAAACTAGCATGGAAAGATAGAGAGATTAAATATTATACTTTTTCGTAAAGAATTATTTATAAACTAGGATGTTGTGTTGCAATAATACATTTTAAAGTGTGAAAGTGCATAATAGTTTGTTACCAAACTATCAGTTATATAGTTACTAAAGGTTATGTACAGGATCATGGTGGGCCAAAAAATGGTGATGAGAAAAAAAAACTAGTCTAACAACATCCAAAAAGTGTTTTGCAATTTGCGTTGACTTTTTGCTTCCAATCCTAATACTAATGCAAAGGAAAAAACATTACACAACCTTATCGCATATCCGATACATTGGTTACCCAAAACTTGCACATAGGCTTTTAAAAAAATTGAATGCAAATTTTTTTGAATTCTTACCATTTGAACAACTAAAGTGATCGAGTTCTAGTAGTGTAATCAAGTATATAAATCAATGCAATATATTTTCCACTAGAGTCTGCATCCTAGCACAAGTAATTTGATTTTTTTTGTTTTGCACTTGATTTTTTACTAGCCATGTGTGCTTCTTTCTCTTGCATATGTGAAGTTACCTATGAATATTTTAGCTTTGTTAGTAAAATTAACTTATCTTTAACTTTATGAAGAAGAATATGGTATTAATGTATAGTACTATAGACAAATGATATCGAACTTATCAAGCATTGAACAATTATCCTAGGAAGGAAGTCAAGGAAATGATTGGTACAAAGGTTTCCAAGGATATTATTTGAGTAAAGATTTGAGAATGATTGAGAAAATTGAAAATTTTAATTTGCCACACAATTTTTAACTCTAAATAAAATCAAACTAGCATAGGAGAACCATAACTCCATGACAAGGATAATTGAATCCTAAAATTTATTAATTCTCAAGGATGATTTGGGATCCTAGTAATTGTGGGAAATGCTAGGCCTGGGATTTAACTTCTAGAAAATCGCTTGCAGTTTATAAAATGAATTGTGAAATAATTTCTTCCACATGAAGTGACAGATATATTGTAGGAATGAGATAGTTAATATGATCCAACCAATGAGAAGGATCACCATCATTGGATACATTTAATATCTAATTATGATGCATTGTGGAGGGTAGATTATTGTTGAATAACTTGGGGATTAAACTATTTGTAACTTTAAAGAGGCAAGTCATAAACCCTTTGATTTTCAAGACTAAGCTAGTGGACGAATATCATTGATTTAGGAAAATTTGAAGAGAAACAAAAGAAATCCAAGTAAGGATAGATTGCTATAGATTTCAAATGATCAATGATAAATTAAAAGATTATGTTTCTTACTGTCTGAAATATATTTTAAATTTTAGATTTAAATTAAAATAAAATATTAAAAATATTTTTTCTAATATAATATCATATGTAAATTAAAATTGACTACAGATTAAAATTGCACAAAGAACGTAAATTAAGTATAATAACAACTACTTATTTTATTTATTTAGTGAAAAGAAACTTCCAAACATTGTCAATGTCTTGGAATGACGTTTTAATAACAAGTCAAAGTCCCAAGTGTCCTCGTCAGGATCTATGGTTGAATTAAGAAGTGTTTGAGATACAAATAACCTGCAATTCTTTCACCGTACGCGGCAACTAGAACTCTGGATGTTGCGGCGAGAAGATCAGCTATATGTGTCATTTGGCTGTACAAACTAGTGATGTGGAGCTTGTGGCGAGTTGAGGTTGAAATTGTAATCCGTATTGCAGGTCAAATGGGTAAAAATGTTTCGTGTGATCGAGGCGATCGAGATAATTACGTGGACTGTATGTTCGATTGTCAAAGCATAGATATCTTATGCGGAAACTCTAATCTGTTGAATTCTATTCCTGAAGATAGATAGACATTGAGCCTCGTAGAACCGTGAGCAGGTTAAAAGATGCATCCGCGTTATATTCCAACAATTGAAACTGAATGTAGTCGTGTTATTGGGATAAGGGGGGTTGAAGAGTTTGCACTTTAAATGGTTTCCATAGCATCTGGTGGCAAAGTATATGTACAAATGGTTTGCCGCAATGACCGACTCGATTGCAAACTATAAATACCCAATCGGGCCTTGTGGTTTTCATTCACTAAGTATCACAAGTATTGCATCCTACAACCAAAATCGTAGCCATTAATATTTAGCTTTTTTCCAAAGATATCAGTTTGTCCGAATTAGTTGAGGAGTAACTATGGCCGCCAGAGGTATGTATACATTAGATAAGTTGCTGTTAGAATTGTAATTGGAAGATCGGTGGCGCAGTATGTTTTGATTGTGATTGTTATTAGAATATTTTCTAATGTTGAATGCCCCGTGCAGTGGGAGTGTGCTATGGAACATCGGGGAATGTACCCAGCCCGCGCGAGGTGGTGGAGCTGCTGAAGCGCCACAACATCGGGAAAGTGAGGATTTTGGAGGCACATGATCATGATCGCGTCGAAGCTCTGAGAGCCCTGGAGAAGACGGGCATAGAAGAAGTAATAGTTGGATTGAGGAACGAGGAGCTCGAGAAGGTTGCGAGCAACCAGGCGGCAGCCAATGGGTGGGTGAGGGACAACGTTGGCTCCTTCTACCCGGCCGCCAACATCAAATACATTTCGGTGGGAAACGAGGTGCTGCATTACGGAAACGAGAGATACGTCTCACATCTCCTCCCCGCAATACGAAACATTCAGACCGCACTGCGCAAGGCCAATCTGGACAAGGATATAAAGGTCTCCACCACCCAGGCGGCCTCATCTGTGCTGGCGGGAGCGGGAGATTCTTATTATGATCCGCGCCCCTCTCAGGGTGAGTTCCGCAACGATCTAAAGAGCACACTCCGCCCTCTGCTAAAGTTCTTGGCTGACAACGGCTCTCCATTCATGGTGAATGTGTACCCTTATTATACCTACGCGGGCAACAGGGACCAGATATCCTTGGACTATGCGCTCTTCAAACCCTCCGCCCCGGTGGTGCACGACGGAGGTCTTCAGTACAGGAATTTGTTCGACGCGACGGTGGACTCTGTCATTGCCGCGCTTGAAAGAGAGGGACATCCACGTCTACCCCTGCTCATTACGGAGAGCGGGTGGCCCTCTGCGGGAGATGATGGGGTGGCAACCGTGGACAACGCCAGGGCGTACAATAACAACCTCATCAGGCATGTCTCCTCCAACCAGGGAACGCCCAGGAGGCCTGGAAACCCCATCCACGCCTACATTTTCTCCCTCTTCAACCACAACATCGAGTCCGGCCCCGATGTCCAGCGCCATTTCGGCCTCTTCTATCCCAACAAAACTCCCGTCTACCCCGTCGACTTCACCCCCACCCCATACTAGGTAGTGGAATCTTTCCGGATTATTATCTATCTATCTATCACTCACCAATAATACAGAGGTCTCGGTCCGCTATGTCCTCCGGATAATTATCTATCTCTCGCCAATAATGCAGAACGCATGGCTTTCTATGCCTTCTTTACATTGTAAATAATTACCACTGCTAAATAAGTGAAGTGTATCACCTTTTCTTTAGTGTAATAATTGATCCTCAATATAATAAGACTTGCTTGATATCGTTTGGAATATAATTAGTCACTTTAAGGAATTACTTGTATTTCGTTGGAAAGGAAATAAAAACGACATTTCACTAATGAAAGAGAATCACTCTCCACATAAAATCGTTAATAAAATATACTAATTCAATGTCAAATCAAGGATACCTCCACTCTCAGTGATTAAAAAAATGGGCTAGATATTTTCACAATCTAAATGTTATAACTGTAAATAAAGTAGGAGAACAATAAAATTAAGAGTTCATATTAGTCCTTATGAAATAGTATAAATGTGAACAAACATTTATAAATACATGGATAACTCTATAGTAATTACCTTGGAATTAGCACTCCATTGTGTAAAATATATTTTTTTTATGCTTCTATAAATGATGGTCAAATTTTATCTGCTAAAGAAAACAATTAAATTTTAAATGCAGTTTACAAAAGTATATTAGAATATCTCAACATTAACTTTGATGGTCTTGAATTAATTTTTGAAGTCGGGTGTTAAATTATTTTGCAAGTTGGAGCTTTCCGGATTATTATCTACCCATCTATCACTCACCAATAATACAGAGGTCTCGGTCTGCTATGTCCTCTAGATTATTATCTATCTCTCACCAATAATGTAGAAGGCATGGCTTTCTATGCCTTCCTCTACATTGTAAATAATTACCACTCCTAAATAAGTGAAGTGTATCACCTTTTTCTTTAGTGCAATTGATCCTCTATATAATAAAACTTGCTTGATATCATTTGGAATATAATGAGTAACTTTAAGGAATTATTTGTATTTCATTGAAAAGGAAATAAAAATGGCATTTCACTAATTAAAGAAAATTACTCTCCGCATAAAATCATTAATCAAATATAGTAATTCAATCTCAAATCAAGGATACCTTCACTCTCAATGATGAAAAAATGGGCTAGATATTTTCACAGTCTAAATGTTAAAATAAGTGCAAGTAAAGTAGGAGAGGAATAAAATTAAGAGTTATTAGTCCTTATGAAATGGTAGAAATTCGAACCAACATTTATAAATACATGTACAACTCTATAGTTATTTCCTTGGAATATAGAAAAAATTATATTTACTTTAATCATTTTATGGTTCATAAAATTGTGTTTTGTTTTAATAGTATACTAAGTATATATATTTTGCTAGTAATGTTAGAAACCTTATTAATATTTCAAAATTCTTCTTGAAATGTAATGGCTCTTATTTAATATATCAAGTCTGGGCTCGCCCTCTTCTTATTGAAAAAATGTAATATTTTAGTTGACAGTTTATAAAGAAATAAGGATAAAATAATAAATATGATTTATCAGGCATCTAGTTGTCAAATGGTGTCATGAGCTTTAAGGCTTGAAAGATTTATATTAAATTTTTTGAAACATCTAAAAAAAAAAAAAAAAATAGTAGTAATTTTAAATTCTAATAGTCTTGATCAAGAAACTTGGACTAACTATTAAATTGTAGCTAAGAATGAGCTATTGGTGGTTTTTAAGTAATATTTGGTTGTATTCTAATTCCTCAATTAAATAATTCCAAATTTCACATTCATGCCACATTTTCTAGAGAATTCTATTATTATATATTATCTTTGTATATGTGTAATTCTTCATCAGTTGTTATTTTTCTACTAGGGAAACTAGGGAACACACCTTTTAACTTTGTACACTATATAGGACCCCTAGTCCCAAGCAAGACTAGAGGCTTTCTTTCTATGTTCTTTTCTGCCAGTGCCTATTTGAACTGAGATTTTGTAAATTTTATGTTAATATAATCTATAAGGCTTCGATCTTTTATGGATTAAAAAGATATTTATTAATTAATTTTACAAAGAATTAAAAACTCTCGTTAAACACGCATTACACAACCTCCTCTATATCTAATTTTCCTCTAGGTGGTATTAATGGTCACTCTTTCAAAAAATAGAGTGTTGTATTAGTTCTTTCGATTTAATATCTCTAGGAATTCCAATTTAATAGAAAAAGTTATATTTTACTTTAATCATTTTAAGGTTCACCGAATTGTGTTTTGTTTTAATCAGTATACTAGGTATTTATATGTTTTTCTAGTAATGTTAGAAGCCTTAGTAATGTTTCAAATCTCATCTTAAAATTTAATGACTCTTATTTAATATATCAAGTTCAGGATCACCCTCTTCTTATTGAAAAAATGTAATAGTTTAGTTGATAATTTATAAAGAAATAAGTATAAAATAAGAAGTGTTTGAGATACAAATAACCTGCAATTCTTCCACCGTACGCGACAACTAGAACTCTGGATGTTGCGGCGAGAAGATCAGCTATATGTGTCATTTGGCTGTACAAACTAGTGATGTGGAGCTTGTGGCTAGTCGAGGTTGAAATTGTATTCCGTATTGCAGATCAAATGGGTAAAAAAATTTCGTGTGATCGAGGCAATCGAGATAATTACATGGACTGTATGTTCGATTGTCAAAGCATAGATATCTTATGCAGAAACTCTAATCTGTTGAATTCTATTCCTGAAGATAGATAGACATTGAGCCTCGTAGAACCGTGAGCAGGTTAAAAAATGCATCCGCGTTATATTCCAACAAATGAAACTGAATGTAGTCGTGTTATTGGGATAAGGGGGTTTGAAGAGTTTGCACTTTAAATGGTTTCCATAGCATCTGGTGGCAAAGTATATGTAGAAATGGTTTGCCGAAATGACCGACTCGATTGCAAACTATAAATACCCAAGCGGGCCTCGTGGTTTTCATTCACTAAATATCACAAGTATTGCATCCTACAACCAAAATCGTAGCCATTAATATTTAGCTTTCCACCGTACGCGGCAACTAGAACTCTGGATGTTGCGGCGAGAAGATCAGCTATATGTGTCATTTGGCTGTACAAACTAGTGATGTGGAGCTTGTGGCTAGTTGAGGTTGAAATTGTAATCTGTATTGCAGGACAAATGGGTAAAAATGTTTTGTGTGATCAAGGCGATCGAGATAATTACGTGGACTGTATGTTCGATTGTCAAAGCATAGATATCTTATGCAGAAACTCTAATCTTTTGAATTCTATTCCTGAAGATACAAATAACCTGCAATTCTTCCACCGTACGTGGCAACTAGAACTCTGGATGTTGCGGCGAGAAGATCAGCTATATGTGTCATTTGGCTGTACAAACTAGTGATGTGGAGCTTGTGGCTAGTTGAGGTTGAAATTGTAATCCGTATTGCAGGTCAAATGGGTAAAAATGTTTCGTGTGATCGAGGCTATCGAGATAATTACGTGGACTGTATGTTCGATTGTCAAAGCATAGATATCTTATGCAGAAACTCTAATTTGTTGAATTCTATTCCTGAAGATAGATAGACATTGAGCCTCGTAGAACCGTGAGCAGGTTAAAAAATGCATCCGCGTTATATTCCAACAAATGAAACTGAATGTAGTCGTGTCCAAAGATATCAGTTTGTCCGAATTAGTTAAGGAGTAACTATGGCCGCCAGAGTTATGTATACATTAGATAAGTTGCTGTTAGAATTGTAATTGGAAGATCGGTGGCACAGTATGTTTTGATTGTGATTGTTATTAGAATATTTTCTAATTTTGAATGCCACGTGCAGTGGGAGTGTGCTATGGAACATCGGGGAATGTACCCAGCCCGCGCGAGGTGGTGGAGCTGCTGAAGCGCCACAACATCGAGGAATGTAATGACTCTTATTTAATATATCAAGTTCAAGATCACCCTCTTCTTATTGAAAAAAAGTAATAGATTAGTTGATAATTTATAAAGAAATAAGGATAAAATAATAAATACAATTTATCGGGCTTCTAGTTATGAAATGGTGTCAGGAGGGCATTTCAAATTCTTTCTCTAAGGCTTGAAAGATTCATATTAAGTTTTTTGAAACATCTAAAGAAAAATAAAATATTTTTGTTTTATTCATTTCTTGACTTTCATTTGGAGCATAGGAGGGTCCTTCTAGGACCAAAGTGTGAAGGGTGGCACACAATCGACGTTAGAGCCCAAGGTGACTAGTTCTGGATAACCCATGATGTAGTTTTTAATTAAGTGGAAACTTCAAAAAATTAAATAGATTTCGTATTTCAAAATAATAAAGGATAATGGTGTCTCACCCATGCATAGAGTATGCAAAAGGTCTTTTGTAAGGATGGGTTGAGAAGGCTTGGTCATTGTTGGGGCATTAATCTGGAAGTACCATGTCAAACTATTGACCTAATGCAAATAAAAAGTGATGTTCAAATTAGTCTCCTAGATGACTATTGACCCAATGCAATTCAAAACCATGTTGTTTTAGTCTCCTATATGACCATTGTTGATTGTGCTCTTCCATGAGCTCTAAGAGTTGGTAGTATTTTTTTGTATAACAAACAAGGAAATATATTAGAATGTGTAAACATTTAAATAGGCAAAGGGATGAATGTATTAAAAAGTATACAATAAATTTCTCTATAGAACAAGGAGAGATGCCTAGATTTTCTGGAAAATATGTCATTTTCTTAATATACTAATGCATTGAAATCCTTTTCTCAAAAGATTTTATGTGTCTGTCTAAGTTAAAGTAAACTATAAAAAAATATGGAATTCAACAAAGTTTGTGATAAGTTATGCAACTGTTAAAAAATTAATCATGTACTTTTACCTAAAGAAATATAAGAAATTTTTTAATTAAAATTTATATAATTAGATTTAAAACACTAAAGATCCATTTTTATGGACCTTTAATTTATTTTATGTACACTTAATTCAATCATTATAATGGTTGAGTTCAAATCTGCAACACTAAGGTTTGTAAGGTTCAAAAAATTGGAAAGAAAAAAGAGGGAAATAAATGTTTCATTATGTTTACTTGTCATGTCCCATTCTTATAGTGACTCTGTAGTGGACCAACATTGTAGTTTCTAGAAAATTATTTCTTTTTTTGTGTGTAAATAAGGCATATTTGTATTCTCCTCCTCTTTTCCCGCATCCCTTTAGCATTTCTCAAGCTCTCAAGTATTAGGAATATCTAATCTTTTGATCCCTTTCTAACAATTATAATTTCAAGATTCCTTGTCCTTGAACATATTTCTATCATGTATATCTTTCCCTGATATCTCTTCCATTGAAACTTTAAGCTAGTCCTTCTAAGAGTCTTGCATTCCTTCCTCTTTAGTGTGTAAAGGTGTCCCCTTCCTAGGTGGTCTTCTCATCTCATGCTCAAATCATCATCCTTACTGATAACTTTTTACATATAAGTGAATTATAGTTAATATTTTGCTTGAAAATTGTAATATTGATCGAATGCATTGCAAAGCCAAATTCTTTTGATTTCCTAGACAATCATTGTCTAATCTTTTCTTTCCTGATATGTAAGAGTTGGTAATATTTATTTGTGCAAAAAATAGGGAAATGTGTTGGAATGTGTAAGCATTTAAATGGATAAAGGGAATTTTCTAGAAAAGTATGTCATTTTTTAATATATCATTGTATTGGAATTCTTCTTTCAAAAGCATGAATAACAAAATTTAACCATTATAATAATGTTATTTTATTTTTGATCGATAAGAGGCCGAAGCTAAAATTAATTTATTTATTTTTTGTGATTAATTTTTTTTTATGAAGCTTGAGTAGATTCAAACTCAAGACCTCCTAGATACCATTGTGTTGTAGGCTATTTCCTAATTTTAACCATTACAAACTTACAAATTATTTAACAATATAATATTTTAGTTAATATAATTTTCATATGGGAATGTAGTATCATACAAAGGCCATGTGTTGTCACAACTTAGAAAGTTTAAAATGTTTCCATCATAGATATTTTTAAAAAAAATATATGATTTTAAAATTAAAAATATATATAATAATCTATTTTATCATTTTGGAAAATTTACTTGTCTATTTCGACCTATTCACCACCCGAACCTAAATCTAATCTAACTACTACCTTAGTGATTTGTTGAAAATTAGCGCTTTTATTCACCACCTGATTCCCAGAACCTAAATCTAATCTAACGACTCCTTTCTTTCTTTATTTAAAAGAAACCTCTTAACTTTCACAACCACATGGAATGATGTGTTGATAACTAGTGTCAATGCCGAAGTACTTTCACTTTGCATGAAAACCCATCATTCGAGTGATACATGTAGAGGGAGTGTTTGAAATAAGTTATAGTTCCTAATTTCGTAATAACTTAAGTATATTCTAAATGTAGTTGGATGAAAATAACCTACAATTCTTCCACCATATGTGGAAACTATTGATGTGGATATGGTGGTGAGATGAAATTCAAATTGTGATCCGAGTAAAATAGTTGCATGTTGTTCTCTATTCTGAACGGATGGAGTAAAATAATGTGATTGTATGATCGATGGTCAGAATATATATATCTTTCTTATATTCCTATGCAAAAACTCTAATTTGTTGAATTCAATTCCTAAAGATAGATAGACATTAATCCTCGTAGAACTGTGAGAAGGTTAAAAGATGCATCTATAGCCCCGTGCAGTGAGAGTGTGCTATGGAACATTGGGGAATGTACCCAGCCTGTAAAAAGTGATGGAGTTTAAACATCACACTAAGACTTGATTTTTAGTGTAAAAGTGTTAAATAGTCAAAGTTTGACTTACTTTTCCTAGCTTAATTTCTTCCTTAGTGTGTGATGTTTAAGGTTGACAATGATGGAGTTACTGGAGTACACAACATTGGGAAAGTGATGGTTTTAGAAGCACACGATCACGTGGAAGCTCTAAGAGCCCTAGAGAAGACTAACATAGAAGAAGTAGTAGTGGGAGTGAGGAATGAGGAGCTCAAGAAGGTTGCAAGTGACCAGATGGCAGCTAACGAGTGGGTGAGGGACAACTGTCACAACCTATTTTCCCTGAACCAAATAAATCGGTGAATTTAATTCCACATGGAATTATTCTTATAACTTTTTATTGTTTATAAAATTAAACTTAGCATTAGCGGCTGATGGTATGATTAAAAGGAAATGATGAATGTAGTTATTTGTTTCTCAAACCTATTAAATTTGCTTCTTATCAAATTTTGTGCACTGCCACGAATCTGGATGGTTAGAGTAACTCAGTTGAGTACCTGATTCTTGTTGTGCTGAGTTATTTTCTCATATCTAAGGTGAGTAATTGGGGAGAGGAATGAATACTTACTAATATTTCATGTGCATATCTGATGTAGGTGGGTAGAGAGTTCAATTTTGGCTTTAGTACGGTCCATATTTGTGAAGCCCTTTTCTATTTTTCCTGAGCTTTAATCTAGAGGCGAGTGCTTGCTACTGTCAAATCGGCAATGGTAGATGTAAATATGGGAGAATTTGAGACCTTTTCATTTCAGGCCAAAATTAATCAGCTTTTGAGTCTCATTATTAACACCTTTTATAGTAACATTGAGATTTTTCTTCAGGAACTTATCGGCAATGCTTCTGATACTTTGGACAAGATTCGGTTTGAACGGCTAATGGGTAATAGCAAATTGGATGCTCAACCTGATCTTCTCATTCAAATTATTCCTAAAAAAACAAACAAATGCCTAAGTATTGTGGATAGCGGAATTGGCATGACCAAGGGTGGGGAAGATTAGGCTAGAGATGGTGTGAGATCTCTATTTGCCAAGGAAAGTTACTGCAGCTATACCAGTGAGCTTCGGATAGAACCCGGAGGAACCAAGGAATCAAGCTATGAAGTTGACAAGCATTGACCTCTAAACTTTAGGTTCCATTTCTTTATTATATTCCTTCTCACTAAATCAGCTTTGTGTATATGTGTGGAAAGAATTAGATGAACATTGATAGATTCAATCTAAGTAAGGATTGAACATTCTATCTGAGTGAGTGTCTTACTTGATTGGGTTTCCACCTTTAACCACATCTCCCTCTTGTATTGCTATCAGGGATTCTAAATTAAAGGAAATAATAACTCAAGGAAACAAAAAATAAAAATAAAAATTTGGACGCCCTTCATTCAATAGTTGAAGGATAACGTACCATCCCCAAATAAAAATTGGGACGCCCTTTATTCTAGAAGCTAGGCTTCTCGTGCTAGGGTCGTGGAATTCTTCGTGTTAGGAAGAATTTTGAGGAAAGTGTCACTCTATGGTTGGTGAGGTTAAAGCATCTGGGCCAAACTTCTGTCTCAGGAAGTAGGTGGGAGATGTCCTATAGCTTTGGAGATTGGATTCACTGAAGAACACAATGAAAATGTCATCTTAGTTTGATTGTTTATCTCATCATTTGAGATGTACTTAATTACGTCATTATTTGATGATTTAATGGCATAAAGGCCATACATCGCAACATGTTCTTATATGTTGGTTAAGCACACTATGTTGACAAAATGGGCGTGCGGGCCTAAGGTCACTCAATTGATAAAAATTGGATTACTGATCCTTGCAAGTGATTAGTGAGCATACCTAGATGATTTACTTAATGGTGCTGACCATATGATAGATGACACTGTGCTCGTATGATGTGCCTATTGTTCCATGTCCGACATGTAGGTCTGCATTTTCTATGATGGCCAGTGAGGTATGATGCTTTACATTATACTTCGTATATTTAGTAAATCATGCATTTGATGGATAGATTCCTTAGATAATGTCATGAGTTACATTTGTAAATGGATAATTATTGTTAATCCTTGATTATGGCAGTGAAACAAATGTTAACTAATCAAGCTATAGTTTTCTTATTTATGTGATTCTTTTCATATTTTCATTTATGGGATAGTCATGTGATGATATGTTGTGTTCGACAATTTGGTTGATAATTGGATAGGAAAAAAAATTACACCTATCATTTTGACATGAATGTTGGAAAGTAGAATGAAGTTGCAAACTTAATTGGAAGATATTGTATCTACTTGTTGATTCAACTAATTGTAGACAAATTTTGACTAACTCTATTTGACTTTTTTGCCTATGTGGCAAGTGTATGAAAATATGGTCTTTCTATGAGGATGGAAACACTTATGTATCTATTTTGATAATATTTTTGCATTGGTGTTATGTATATGTGATGATCCACCATGCATGTGACTTTTACTTTATAGAATGTTGTTAACACCTTTTATTTTGTCAATTTGGTCAATGAATAATGATCAACGATGTAGTCATCTTGAGTTATCTGTTTGACTACTAGTCGATATGGTGTTCAACATAGACTTAGACCCTTTGGTTGACTTTTTTGTTTAGGATTTGGTTGAATTATCTATTGGTGTAGAACTTGGATTAATGCTACTTGACATATTTGATTGTGAGACATTCTATCCTTGATCTATCTATAATATTTGTTAAATATATGTTGTTAATTTGGAGCTATATGACACGTTAAGATGCATAATGATGATTAAATGTTAATGATTACATTAATCATTTTATATGTGCATGTCATTATTTTTCCTGATGATCTAATGAGGATGACTTAGATGTAATTAGATTGCATTACTTGATTATGTTTCGAGGACACTGGTCTATTGATGTGGACAATTACTCACTTAGCGAGCACATGTTAGATGGTATGTATGGTACATATGGCTTGTGATTATAAGATGAGTTAAGAAGTCATAAAGTTGAACAAAATTTTTGACTACTAATATTGGAGTTGATCTCCTTGAGATACTAATTAGTATGGCAGGATGTGGATAAGAAGTACCTACTAGCAAGGAAAAATCCCCAGGTGATGCCAAGGTATGGTAAGTGCATAGGTATGTGTGTGATATCATGTGATTTTAAGTCAAATGTACAAAATTTGAGACTTCTTGAGATAAGGAAGTATATGATTTTATATTTCATTGGAAGGTCAATTTGATTTATAATATATGATGGACTGACATTGGGTGTTGTTCTTGTAATGTAACAGAGGGAACGACACATTATCAGAAAGGGGGAATATTGTCGGAGAGAGGTAGCCTAACCCTGTAAAACTATAGAATGGTAATGGAATTCACACACTCACATAGGAAATTTCTTCAAATGATTAAATAATTCAAAGTATGTATGTTTCTCCATGAATTGTGTTACTTCAATTATGTGTTAGTTCAATTATGTGTTATGAAAGGTTCTATGTTAATATATCTAATGACAATTACATTTCATTCAAGTGATAAATTTGACAATTTTGTTGAAGTAGATGGTACACAATCTTGTTGATTTTTATAATTTCTTAATCAAAATATATGCATAATTTCAAGCATTGAAACATTGGAAGCCAAATTGTGAAAATGGTTCTCTTTGATTATGGATGCAATATTCTTCAAGCATCGAGGACGATGCATCTCCTAAGAGGGGAGGGATGTCACAACCTATTTTTCCTCAATGAAATAAATCGATGAATTTGATTCCAAAGGGAATTATTCTTAAAAATTTTTATTGTTTATAAAATTAAACTTAGCATTAGCGACTAATGGTATGGTTAAAAGGAAATGATGAATGTAGTTATTTGTTTCTCAAACCTATTAAATTGGCTTCTTATTGTTTCTCCAAGAGTAGGTGGAGCCAATCATTAGCCATGAAGTTGTATAGAGAGCAAATAGCCTCCACTTCTTCTTCATTGGTTACACCATCCTTGTTAGTCTACATGAGATAAAGGGTAGTGGTTGTTGAGTGCATAACACACACTGAGAAATTGGAAACCCTATCAAACTTATCGTCTAGGTCTATGCTCTTTTTTATTAGTTCAGTAATGGACCTCTCCAGCTTCTCCACCTCCAAATTTCCCTACACTTTATCATTTCTTTTCACTTTGGAATATTTTCGTTAAGTATGATCTCCCCCCAAGTCCTTACCCTTTTGGTCCCCATCTCCTTGAGTGACCTCCGCCTGGGTTTGCTACCAAAGTTACACATCTTGATCAATAAAGTGACCATTCCCTTCTCTTCAACATTCTAATATTTCCCAGAATCTAGAGTTTGGGCATCACTTTTCAAAGTTTCTAAAACTTTAGAGAGGAAGGGACTATTTTGAACCTTCTCCATGACATCCTCATTCTTACCCTTGCTATCATTTTATTCCTCTTCTTCTTCCCATAATTCCTTCTACTCACCACATCTTTAGGTCTAGGGCCTAACTTCCTTCTAGATTTGTCCAGTTTAAACATTCTGGGAATTGTCAAGGGGTTTTTTATTGCTTAGTTTTTTGCTCACCCATGTGATTCCCTTCCTACAGGTGGTACCTATATTCTCGTCATTAAGGATTTTAATTTTTCCTTCTCGCTTTTCTTAGCCAAGGCAATGAGTTCTTCATCAACCTTGGGTTTGATGGTGGGTGGGAAGAACTTTGACCACTAATTTTTAAGGGTAAAGTATGCAAGCTAAGGATATGAGGGCGAAGGGACTTTTAATATTTAAAGAGATAGAAAATTAGTGCTTGAAGATAAATAATTTAATTGTTTCCTTCCTCACATTTATTCCTAATATTCCACATGCAATCTTCTATAGAATGTAATTGGAGAAAAATGAAGGAAATACAATCCTTGTTCTGAAAATGGTTAAGAATAGGAAAGTGGTAGTAATAGAAGACCTTGAATCTATCCTACATGCTACCATATCATACTATAACATAGAATACCATATCCCATAGTTTTGGAAGATTTTCTTGCACGAAACCACCATGGAAATAGATATAGGTTTTGTCCAAGAAAAAGAAGTTTTTGAGGCTCATCTCATTTGCCACTCTAGCCTTCTTCCTCCATGATTTTACTTCCATTGACATGATATTTGTGTTGGCTCTCAAATCTTGAATGACCTCAAAAGAGATTCCATTAATAGTAACCTAACACTTCTTCAAAGAGTCCACAAAGTGCCTCGTGAGCATCTCATCATGGCCCTTGATGCTCTCCATGAAAGGGATGAATCCATCTTCCTTCAAATGTGGCCACATGGCTATGTCTTCCATAATATCTCTCTTAATTCTTGATGGTTCAATTCTCAAATTCTCTCCCTCCATAACTTTATCTTCATCAAGGTATCCAATCGGATCTTCTTCCCCTTCCTTAAGTTTGAATGCCATATCCTTCACCCACTTCAACAAAATATTCAAAAAAACTAGAGGTGAATCGTAATACACTAGGTGCCGAAGCTTAAAATTATGAAAATCCAGAGTGAAGAACGGCCACTTAGGTTCTATAGGTTTTGATTTAGGATAATATTTGTTCTTAAGTTGCAAGATAATAATATATTTCTAATTTCCTTTTGAAGCCCAGTCTCAAGATTTGGAAATCCATCTTGGATGATGTAAAATATCACCCCAATTATTGCATTGAATAATGACTTTCCAATTCCCATCACAAGTAATGATTACCACATTTTATCTAAAGGTAGCATCACATGTGTTTATCAGCATAAAGGCCTCATTCAAACTTAGCACCATGATGACACTACCCACCAAACAAACCAAATAATTTTTTGGTCATACTAATAGCCATCACCAAGTTCATTGTGACGAGACTATCACTGTCGTACGCTAGAAAATTGTACTCCATGAGTGAAAGGCCTCTTTTTCAACAACTGATTTGATCACCATCGGAAGATCTTCATGCTCATTCTACCAAAATTAAGCATTGATGATATTATGAAATTTTATCTTGATTTACCACTTATAATCAAGGTGGCATACCAACTCATCATAATATCCCTCTTGATAATCTTAATGACTAACGAATAATCTCCCTCCACAAGCAAGTTTTGAATTTTCATGCTACTAGCTAGTTGCACTCCCCACACAAGTCCATGCACTTTTGCCTCATTACTCAAAAGTCTTCCACATTTTTTACAATATTTGTTGATACAAGCTCCTTGTGCACTCTATATTATTCCTCCCAACACAGTGTCCACCCAATGCTTAGACCCATCAAAATTGAATTTCATCTAGTTCAAGGGAGGTGGCTGCCACTTAGTTTGCTATCTTTTCTGGAAGTTAGTATTATCAATTCTCTTAATAACTTTATTGATGCCCCAAAACTGTGCCCAATCCACTCAATTTGTGTGGGGGAGTGAGTAGGCGGTTTAAATTTCCAACTAAGGGTACACTTACTCAAAATCCTCTAAAAGTTTTATGTGTGACCACTCCTAGAAGAGTAATTGTAGCTTTGAAGATATGATTATTTATTCTTTCCATATTTTTTTAGTAGATATAGGGTGAATGACCTTCCATATCATTTTTATCAAGGTTTTTAGAACTTGGAATTATAAATTCTCACAATAACTTGATTGGTGCAAAAGAAATGTATTGAGTCCTACTCAATTTGTGTTTGTGTGTGTATGGGGGGCGAGGGGGTGGTGAGGAGGTGGTTTCCATTTTGAGCTAAGGGAACACTCGCTAAATCCTCACATAATTTTATGTGTGACCACTCCCAAAGGGGTACTTGTATATCTAAAGATATGGTTGTTCTCTTCCTTCCATACGTTCCAGTTATAAAGATGTTATTCAGAGAAAGAAAATAAAATAGTTAATTATATTAGAAAAGTTTGAAAAACATATTATGTACTAGAGGAGAAAGTTCTCTTCAAGAATGTATGTTTTAGTTTTTTATTTCGATATATATGTTATGAGAATTATGGTGGGAGATGAAAGATGACAATTGTAGATGATTTGGTATGGAGTTGTTATAAAAGAGAAAAGTCTAGGTCAAAAACCATAAAAAAATTCTTCATGAACTATCTATATATGTCATATATAACATGTTTTGAAATTAGAAATAAATCAGTTTATTTGTATATAAGTGTTTGGTAGGAACTAGACCCCTAATTTTTTGCAGTTTAAAAATTATCTTAATTTTTTTTTTTAATATAAATTCCAATTTAGAAAATATATCTAAAATAAAAATCATAAACTTCATCCAATTTTAAACATTTCATCAATTTAGAGTGTTCACAAATTCCAAAAAACAATGCAAGTTTATGTCATTCAAGTTGAATATTTCTAGTTTTGTTAGCCTTGTCCTTTTAATAAGTGTGGCAACTAATTGTACTTTTACGTAGTCTAGAAGAACTACCAAATCTGCCAACTCCTTCATAGAAAGACTCCAATTTGTGGTTTCAACATAAAACCAGATGATAGATCTTTGAAATTCTTGAAGAAGTTGCAATCAACAACATGTTCAACCTTCTCTTGTCTTCTTCCTATCTTATTTATGATAAGGTTTCTTCCAATCTATTATCTACTATAAATTTTCATACTCTATGTAATTTCCCCCTTGAAAAGGTAAAGAATATGTAGATCAATCATCATCAATCATAGAACTCTCTTCTTTTTATGAGTATATAAATTATTCCTAAATGAATACTAGATGAAGGAGTAAATAAGAAAGAAGCAATATTAATTTTACCTATCAATACTACGGATTAAATATTATATACACGAAGATATTATTAAGAAATATTAGAATTCTAGTTGGTGTCCCTCTTAAAATTTAAAGAGGAGTTAATTAATTCTTTCTCCAAATCTTAAGAAAATCCTACCAATCATTGTCTATATCTGGAACCCACCGATCAACCAATTTTTAAGACTTTGGATTTATTACAGAAAGTTTCCAATGTGATTTTCCATCATATATCAAAAAAAAAAAATGGAAATAAGCTTAGTTAGAATGGGGAAAATGCATAAATATTCCTTGAACAAATTTTTTGAATACATTTCTTTCTCTTTATATAGTTGAATGATAAAATTTGGATATGTTTCAAAATTAATAGGAACCTCTTCATAAAAGAGGGTCACAATAAAAATAAGTTGAAAATGTAACGATACCATTAAGAAATGATAGAATAATTTGAAAGAATTGTTGACAAAATGAAACTAAAGTGATTGCTATACTATGCTAATAGCTCCAACTTGTCAAATAATTCAATAAACCACTTCAAAAAAAAAATCAAGGCCATTAAAATGAAGTTTGAGCTTTTCTAATCTATTTGTCTAAATAACCTTAAAATTTTCATATTTTTCTTCAATAAATAAAATGTCATTGGCATTTGTAGAAACATAAATAGTTAAAAATAGATCATGATGTTAAATTTGAGAAAAACAATTTAATTTTTTACTTTATTATTGATATAATATACCAAAAATATATCTTAGAATATACGGAACCTAATTTTTATTATCATGAAATGATTATTGAAGTGGAGGGGATGGGTGGAATGAAGCAAGGGTTTGTATAGGTTATAGTGAGAGATAGAAGTTTTTCCTATGCTTTTGATGATAGACCCTTGATAGTGGAACTCAATAGAAATAACCAGCTTTTAGGTTCTCTAAACAGTCATACATATGTAGTTATAGAGGATGGGTATGAAGATTTTTTTTACAAAATTATGGAGGAACTCATGGATCCTAGGATAGATCGACTTTTCCAACATCCTTGAGGGAGAATATTCAAAATTATATGCAAAGGACATTACAACCCTAAAAGAGAAGAGGCCTCAGATGAAAACAAGAAAAAAATCGTGTGGCCCTTTTTTGGGGTTAAACCTAGCAATAAATATTTATTTACCCCAGTGAATAATATTTTAAATAAAAAAATGGTACTTTTCTATTTTGATCTCAAGTTTTGTGATTGACCACAATATGTATTTAATTTCTTTATATCTTGTGAGAAAGTTGACGAGTCCTAGAACCAACTATAGAGAAGGAAATAGTAGACAGCTAGAGGAATATAAAAATCTCAAGGGATAGACCTTCCCTTGTGCTACATCATTTAAACTAGCATGGAAAGATAGAGAGATTAAATATTATACTTTTTCGTAAAGAATTATTTATAAACTAGGATGTTGTGTTGCAATAATACATTTTAAAGTGTGAAAGTGCATAATAGTTTGTTACCAAACTATCAGTTATATAGTTACTAAAGGTTATGTACAGGATCATGGTGGGCCAAAAAATGGTGATGAGAAAAAAAAACTAGTCTAACAACATCCAAAAAGTGTTTTGCAATTTGCGTTGACTTTTTGCTTCCAATCCTAATACTAATGCAAAGGAAAAAACATTACACAACCTTATCGCATATCCGATACATTGGTTACCCAAAACTTGCACATAGGCTTTTAAAAAAATTGAATGCAAATTTTTCTGAATTCTTACCATTTGAACAACTAAAGTGATCGAGTTCTAGTAGTGTAATCAAGTATATAAATCAATGCAATATATTTTCCACTAGAGTCTGCATCCTAGCACAAGTAATTTGATTTTTTTTGTTTTGCACTTGATTTTTTACTAGCCATGTGTGCTTCTTTCTCTTGCATATGTGAAGTTACCTATGAATATTTTAGCTTTGTTAGTAAAATTAACTTATCTTTAACTTTATGAAGAAGAATATGGTATTAATGTATAGTACTATAGACAAATGATATCGAACTTATCAAGCATTGAACAATTATCCTAGGAAGGAAGTCAAGGAAATGATTGGTACAAAGGTTTCCAAGGATATTATTTGAGTAAAGATTTGAGAATGATTGAGAAAATTGAAAATTTTAATTTGCCACACAATTTTTAACTCTAAATAAAATCAAACTAGCATAGGAGAACCATAACTCCATGACAAGGATAATTGAATCCTAAAATTTATTAATTCTCAAGGATGATTTGGGATCCTAGTAATTGTGGGAAATGCTAGGCCTGGGATTTAACTTCTAGAAAATCGCTTGCAGTTTATAAAATGAATTGTGAAATAATTTCTTCCACATGAAGTGACAGATATATTGTAGGAATGAGATAGTTAATATGATCCAACCAATGAGAAGGATCACCATCATTGGATACATTTAATATCTAATTATGATGCATTGTGGAGGGTAGATTATTGTTGAATAACTTGGGGATTAAACTATTTGTAACTTTAAAGAGGCAAGTCATAAACCCTTTGATTTTCAAGACTAAGCTAGTGGACGAATATCATTGATTTAGGAAAATTTGAAGAGAAACAAAAGAAATCCAAGTAAGGATAGATTGCTATAGATTTCAAATGATCAATGATAAATTAAAAGATTATGTTTCTTACTGTCTGAAATATATTTTAAATTTTAGATTTAAATTAAAATAAAATATTAAAAATATTTTTTCTAATATAATATCATATGTAAATTAAAATTGACTACAGATTAAAATTGCACAAAGAACGTAAATTAAGTATAATAACAACTACTTATTTTATTTATTTAGTGAAAAGAAACTTCCAAACATTGTCAATGTCTTGGAATGACGTTTTAATAACAAGTCAAAGTCCCAAGTGTCCTCGTCAGGATCTATGGTTGAATTAAGAAGTGTTTGAGATACAAATAACCTGCAATTCTTTCACCGTACGCGGCAACTAGAACTCTGGATGTTGCGGCGAGAAGATCAGCTATATGTGTCATTTGGCTGTACAAACTAGTGATGTGGAGCTTGTGGCGAGTTGAGGTTGAAATTGTAATCCGTATTGCAGGTCAAATGGGTAAAAATGTTTCGTGTGATCGAGGCGATCGAGATAATTACGTGGACTGTATGTTCGATTGTCAAAGCATAGATATCTTATGCGGAAACTCTAATCTGTTGAATTCTATTCCTGAAGATAGATAGACATTGAGCCTCGTAGAACCGTGAGCAGGTTAAAAGATGCATCCGCGTTATATTCCAACAAATGAAACTGAATGTAGTCGTGTTATTGGGATAAGGGGGGTTGAAGAGTTTGCACTTTAAATGGTTTCCATAGCATCTGGTGGCAAAGTATATGTACAAATGGTTTGCCGCAATGACCGACTCGATTGCAAACTATAAATACCCAATCGGGCCTTGTGGTTTTCATTCACTAAGTATCACAAGTATTGCATCCTACAACCAAAATCGTAGCCATTAATATTTAGCTTTTTTCCAAAGATATCAGTTTGTCCGAATTAGTTGAGGAGTAACTATGGCCGCCAGAGGTATGTATACATTAGATAAGTTGCTGTTAGAATTGTAATTGGAAGATCGGTGGCGCAGTATGTTTTGATTGTGATTGTTATTAGAATATTTTCTAATGTTGAATGCCCCGTGCAGTGGGAGTGTGCTATGGAACATCGGGGAATGTACCCAGCCCGCGCGAGGTGGTGGAGCTGCTGAAGCGCCACAACATCGGGAAAGTGAGGATTTTGGAGGCACATGATCATGAT
The DNA here is from genome assembly GCA_028749045.1 of Cupressus sempervirens. Lineage (NCBI taxonomy): Eukaryota > Viridiplantae > Streptophyta > Pinopsida > Cupressales > Cupressaceae > Cupressus > Cupressus sempervirens. The sequence continues at coordinate 1,017,015,193 of CM053785.1, forward strand.
CGCGTCGAAGCTCTGAGAGCCCTGGAGAAGACGGGCATAGAAGAAGTAATAGTTGGATTGAGGAACGAGGAGCTCGAGAAGGTTGCGAGCAACCAGGCGGCAGCCAATGGGTGGGTGAGGGACAACGTTGGCTCCTTCTACCCGGCCGCCAACATCAAATACATTTCGGTGGGAAACGAGGTGCTGCATTACGGAAACGAGAGATACGTCTCACATCTCCTCCCCGCAATACGAAACATTCAGACCGCACTGCGCAAGGCCAATCTGGACAAGGATATAAAGGTCTCCACCACCCAGGCGGCCTCATCTGTGCTGGCGGGAGCGGGAGATTCTTATTATGATCCGCGCCCCTCTCAGGGTGAGTTCCGCAACGATCTAAAGAGCACACTCCGCCCTCTGCTAAAGTTCTTGGCTGACAACGGCTCTCCATTCATGGTGAATGTGTACCCTTATTATACCTACGCGGGCAACAGGGACCAGATATCCTTGGACTATGCGCTCTTCAAACCCTCCGCCCCGGTGGTGCACGACGGAGGTCTTCAGTACAGGAATTTGTTCGACGCGACGGTGGACTCTGTCATTGCCGCGCTTGAAAGAGAGGGACATCCACGTCTACCCCTGCTCATTACGGAGAGCGGGTGGCCCTCTGCGGGAGATGATGGGGTGGCAACCGTGGACAACGCCAGGGCGTACAATAACAACCTCATCAGGCATGTCTCCTCCAACCAGGGAACGCCCAGGAGGCCTGGAAACCCCATCCACGCCTACATTTTCTCCCTCTTCAACCACAACATCGAGTCCGGCCCCGATGTCCAGCGCCATTTCGGCCTCTTCTATCCCAACAAAACTCCCGTCTACCCCGTCGACTTCACCCCCACCCCATACTAGGTAGTGGAATCTTTCCGGATTATTATCTATCTATCTATCACTCACCAATAATACAGAGGTCTCGGTCCGCTATGTCCTCCGGATAATTATCTATCTCTCGCCAATAATGCAGAACGCATGGCTTTCTATGCCTTCTTTACATTGTAAATAATTACCACTGCTAAATAAGTGAAGTGTATCACCTTTTCTTTAGTGTAATAATTGATCCTCAATATAATAAGACTTGCTTGATATCGTTTGGAATATAATTAGTCACTTTAAGGAATTACTTGCATTTCGTTGGAAAGGAAATAAAAACCACATTTCACTAATGAAAGAGAATCACTCTCCACATAAAATCGTTAATAAAATATACTAATTCAATGTCAAATCAAGGATACCTCCACTCTCAGTGATTAAAAAAATGGGCTAGATATTTTCACAATCTAAATGTTATAACTGTAAATAAAGTAGGAGAACAATAAAATTAAGAGTTCATATTAGTCCTTATGAAATAGTATAAATGTGAACAAACATTTATAAATACATGGATAACTCTATAGTAATTACCTTGGAATTAGCACTCCATTGTGTAAAATATATTTTTATTATGCTTCTATAAATGATGGTCAAATTTTATCTGCTAAAGAAAACAATTAAATTTTAAATGCAGTTTACAAAAGTATATTAGAATATCTCAACATTAACTTTGATGGTCTTGAATTAATTTTTGAGGTCGGGTGTTAAATTATTTTGCAAGTTGGAGCTTTCCGGATTATTATCTACCCATCTATCACTCACCAATAATACAGAGGTCTCGGTCTGCTATGTCCTCTAGATTATTATCTATCTCTCACCAATAATGTAGAAGGCATGGCTTTCTATGCCTTCCTCTACATTGTAAATAATTACCACTCCTAAATAAGTGAAGTGTATCACCTTTTTCTTTAGTGCAATTGATCCTCTATATAATAAAACTTGCTTGATATCATTTGGAATATAATGAGTAACTTTAAGGAATTATTTGTATTTCATTGAAAAGGAAATAAAAATGGCATTTCACTAATTAAAGAAAATTACTCTCCGCATAAAATCATTAATCAAATATAGTAATTCAATCTCAAATCAAGGATACCTTCACTCTCAATGATGAAAAAATGGGCTAGATATTTTCACAGTCTAAATGTTAAAATAAGTGCAAGTAAAGTAGGAGAGGAATAAAATTAAGAGTTATTAGTCCTTATGAAATGGTAGAAATTCGAACCAACATTTATAAATACATGTACAACTCTATAGTTATTTCCTTGGAATATAGAAAAAATTATATTTACTTTAATCATTTTATGGTTCATAAAATTGTGTTTTGTTTTAATAGTATACTAAGTATATATATTTTGCTAGTAATGTTAGAAACCTTATTAATATTTCAAAATTCTTCTTGAAATGTAATGGCTCTTATTTAATATATCAAGTCTGGGCTCGCCCTCTTCTTATTGAAAAAATGTAATATTTTAGTTGACAGTTTATAAAGAAATAAGGATAAAATAATAAATATGATTTATCAGGCATCTAGTTGTCAAATGGTGTCATGAGCTTTAAGGCTTGAAAGATTTATATTAAATTTTTTGAAACATCTAAAAAAAAAAAAAAACTTAGTAGTAATTTTAAATTCTAATAGTCTTGATCAAGAAACTTGGACTAACTATTAAATTGTAGCTAAGAATGAGCTATTGGTGGTTTTTAAGTAATATTTGGTTGTATTCTAATTCCTCAATTAAATAATTCCAAATTTCACATTCATGCCACATTTTCTAGAGAATTCTATTATTATATATTATCTTTGTATATGTGTAATTCTTCATCAGTTGTTATTTTTCTACTAGGGAAACTAGGGAACACACCTTTTAACTTTGTACACTATATAGGACCCCTAGTCCCAAGCAAGACTAGAGGCTTTCTTTCTATGTTCTTTTCTGCCAGTGCCTATTTGAACTGAGATTTTGTAAATTTTATGTTAATATAATCTATAAGGCTTCGACCTTTTATGGATTAAAAAGATATTTATTAATTAATTTTACAAAGAATTAAAAACTCTCGTTAAACACGCATTACACAACCTCCTCTATATCTAATTTTCCTCTAGGTGGTATTAATGGTCACTCTTTCAAAAAATAGAGTGTTGTATTAGTTCTTTCGATTTAATATCTCTAGGAATTCCAATTTAATAGAAAAAGTTATATTTTACTTTAATCATTTTAAGGTTCACCGAATTGTGTTTTGTTTTAATCAGTATACTAGGTATTTATATGTTTTTCTAGTAATGTTAGAAGCCTTAGTAATGTTTCAAATCTCATCTTAAAATTTAATGACTCTTATTTAATATATCAAGTTCAGGATCACCCTCTTCTTATTGAAAAAATGTAATAGTTTAGTTGATAATTTATAAAGAAATAAGTATAAAATAAGAAGTGTTTGAGATACAAATAACCTGCAATTCTTCCACCGTACGCGGCAACTAGAACTCTGGATGTTGCGGCGAGAAGATCAGCTATATGTGTCATTTGGCTGTACAAACTAGTGATGTGGAGCTTGTGGCTAGTCGAGGTTGAAATTGTATTCCGTATTGCAGGTCAAATGGGTAAAAATGTTTCGTGTGATCGAGGCAATCGAGATAATTACATGGACTGTATGTTCGATTGTCAAAGCATAGATATCTTATGCAGAAACTCTAATCTGTTGAATTCTATTCCTGAAGATAGATAGACATTGAGCCTCGTAGAACCGTGAGCAGGTTAAAAAATGCATCCGCGTTATATTCCAACAAATGAAACTGAATACTCGATTGCAAACTATAAATACCCAAGCGGGCCTCGTGGTTTTCATTCACTAAATATCACAAGTATTGCATCCTACAACCAAAATCGTAGCCATTAATATTTAGCTTTCCACCGTACGCGGCAACTAGAACTCTGGATGTTGCGGCGAGAAGATCAGCTATATGTGTCATTTGGCTGTACAAACTAGTGATGTGGAGCTTGTGGCTAATTGAGGTTGAAATTGTAATCCGTATTGCAGGACAAATGGGTAAAAATGTTTTGTGTGATCAAGGCGATCGAGATAATTACGTGGACTGTATGTTCGATTGTCAAAGCATAGATATCTTATGCAGAAACTCTAATCTTTTGAATTCTATTCCTGAAGATACAAATAACCTGCAATTCTTCCACCGTACGCGGCAACTAGAACTCTGGATGTTGCGGCGAGAAGATCAGCTATATGTGTCATTTGGCTGTACAAACTAGTGATGTGGAGCTTGTGGCTAGTTGAGGTTGAAATTGTAATCCGTATTGTAGGTCAAATGGGTAAAAATGTTTCGTGTGATCGAGGCTATCGAGATAATTACGTGGACTGTATGTTCGATTGTCAAAGCATAGATATCTTATGCAGAAACTCTAATTTGTTGAATTCTATTCCTGAAGATAGATAGACATTGAGCCTCGTAGAACCGTGAGCAGGTTAAAAAATGCATCCGCGTTATATTCCAACAAATGAAACTGAATGTAGTCGTGTCCAAAGATATCAGTTTGTCCGAATTAGTTAAGGAGTAACTATGGCCGCCAGAGTTATGTATACATTAGATAAGTTGCTGTTAGAATTGTAATTGGAAGATCGGTGGCACAGTATGTTTTGATTGTGATTGTTATTAGAATATTTTCTAATTTTGAATGCCACGTGCAGTGGGAGTGTGCTATGGAACATCGGGGAATGTACCCAGCCCGCGCGAGGTGGTGGAGCTGCTGAAGCGCCACAACATCGAGGAATGTAATGACTCTTATTTAATATATCAAGTTCAAGATCACCCTCTTCTTATTGAAAAAAAGTAATAGATTAGTTGATAATTTATAAAGAAATAAGGATAAAATAATAAATACAATTTATCGGGCTTCTAGTTATGAAATGGTGTCAGGAGGGCATTTCAAATTCTTTCTCTAAGGCTTGAAAGATTCATATTAAGTTTTTTGAAACATCTAAAGAAAAATAAAATATTTTTGTTTTATTCATTTCTTGACTTTCATTTGGAGCATAGGAGGGTCCTTCTAGGACCAAAGTGTGAAGGGTGGCACACAATCGACGTTAGAGCCCAAGGTGACTAGTTCTGGATAACCCATGATGTAGTTTTTAATTAAGTGGAAACTTCAAAAAATTAAATAGATTTCGTATTTCAAAATAATAAAGGATAATGGTGTCTCACCCATGCATAGAGTATGCAAAAGGTCTTTTGTAAGGATGGGTTGAGAAGGCTTGGTCATTGTTGGGGCATTAATCTGGAAGTACCATGTCAAACTATTGACCTAATGCAAATAAAAAGTGATGTTCAAATTAGTCTCCTAGATGACTATTGACCCAATGCAATTCAAAACCATGTTGTTTTAGTCTCCTATATGACCATTGTTGATTGTGCTCTTCCATGAGCTCTAAGAGTTGGTAGTATTTTTTTGTATAACAAACAAGGAAATATATTAGAATGTGTAAACATTTAAATAGGCAAAGGGATGAATGTATTAAAAAGTATACAATAAATTTCTCTATAGAACAAGGAGAGATGCCTAGATTTTCTGGAAAATATGTCATTTTCTTAATATACTAATGCATTGAAATCCTTTTCTCAAAAGATTTTATGTGTCTGTCTAAGTTAAAGTAAACTATAAAAAAATATGGAATTCAACAAAGTTTGTGATAAGTTATGCAACTGTTAAAAAATTAATCATGTACTTTTACCTAAAGAAATATAAGAAATTTTTTAATTAAAATTTATATAATTAGATTTAAAACACTAAAGATCCATTTTTATGGACCTTTAATTTATTTTATGTACACTTAATTCAATCATTATAATGGTTGAGTTCAAATCTGCAACACTAAGGTTTGTAAGGTTCAAAAAATTGGAAAGAAAAAAGAGGGAAATAAATGTTTCATTATGTTTACTTGTCATGTCCCATTCTTATAGTGACTCTGTAGTGGACCAACATTGTAGTTTCTAGAAAAATATTTCTTTTTTTGTGTGTAAATAAGGCATATTTGTATTCTCCTCCTCTTTTCTCGCATCCCTTTAGCATTTCTCAAGCTCTCAAGTATTAGGAATATCTAATCTTTTGATCCCTTTCTAACAATTATAATTTCAAGATTCCTTGTCCTTGAACATATTTCTATCATGTATATCTTTCCCTGATATCTCTTCCATTGAAACTTTAAGCTAGTCCTTCTAAGAGTCTTTCATTCCTTCCTCTTTAGTGTGTAAAGGTGTCCCCTTCCTAGGTGGTCTTCTCATCTCATGCTCAAATCATCATCCTTACTGATAACTTTTTACATATAAGTGAATTATAGTTAATATTTTGCTTGAAAATTGTAATATTGATCGAATGCATTGCAAAGCCAAATTCTTTTGATTTCCTAGACAATCATTGTCTAATCTTTTCTTTCCTGATATGTAAGAGTTGGTAATATTTATTTGTGCAAAAAATAGGGAAATGTGTTGGAATGTGTAAGCATTTAAATGGATAAAGGGAATTTTCTAGAAAAGTATGTCATTTTTTAATATATCATTGTATTGGAATTCTTCTTTCAAAAGCATGAATAACAAAATTTAACCATTATAATAATGTTATTTTATTTTTGATCGATAAGAGGCCGAAGCTAAAATTAATTAATTTATTTTTTGTGATTAATTTTTTTTTATGAAGCTTGAGTAGATTCAAACTCAAGACCTCCTAGATACCATTGTGTTGTAGGCTATTTCCTAATTTTAACCATTACAAACTTACAAATTATTTAACAATATAATATTTTAGTTAATATAATTTTCATATGGGAATGTAGTATCATACAAAGGCCATGTGTTGTCACAACTTAGAAAGTTTAAAATGTTTCCATCATAGATATTTTTAAAAAAAATATATGATTTTAAAATTAAAAATATATATAATAATCTATTTTATCATTTTGGAAAATTTACTTGTCTATTTCGACCTATTCACCACCCGAACCTAAATCTAATCTAACTACTACCTTAGTGATTTGTTGAAAATTAGCGCTTTTATTCACCACCCGATTCCCAGAACCTAAATCTAATCTAATGACTCCTTTCTTTCTTTATTTAAAAGAAACCTCTTAACTTTCACAACCACATGGAATGATGTGTTGATAACTAGTGTCAATGCCGAAGTACTTTCACTTTGCATGAAAACCCATCATTCGAGTGATACATGTAGAGGGAGTGTTTGAAATAAGTTATAGTTCCTAATTTCGTAATAACTTAAGTATATTCTAAATGTAGTTGGATGAAAATAACCTACAATTCTTCCACCATATGTGGAAACTATTGATGTGGATATGGTGGTGAGATGAAATTCAAATTGTGATCCGAGTAAAATAGTTGCATGTTGTTCTCTATTCTGAATGGATGGAGTAAAATAATGTGATTGTATGATCGATGGTCAGAATATATATATCTTTCTTATATTCCTATGCAAAAACTCTAATTTGTTGAATTCAATTCCTAAAGATAGATAGACATTAATCCTCGTAGAACTGTGAGAAGGTTAAAAGATGCATCTATAGCCCCGTGCAGTGAGAGTGTGCTATGGAACATTGGGGAATGTACCCAGCCTGTAAAAAGTGATGGAGTTTAAACATCACACTAAGACTTGATTTTTAGTGTAAAAGTGTTAAATAGTCAAAGTTTGACTTACTTTTCCTAGCTTAATTTCTTCCTTAGTGTGTGATGTTTAAGGTTGACAATGATGGAGTTACTGGAGTACACAACATTGGGAAAGTGATGGTTTTAGAAGCACACGATCACGTGGAAGCTCTAAGAGCCCTAGAGAAGACTAACATAGAAGAAGTAGTAGTGGGAGTGAGGAATGAGGAGCTCAAGAAGGTTGCAAGTGACCAGATGGCAGCTAACGAGTGGGTGAGGGACAACTGTCACAACCTATTTTCCCTGAACCAAATAAATCGGTGAATTTAATTCCACATGGAATTATTCTTATAACTTTTCATTGTTTATAAAATTAAACTTAGCATTAGCGGCTAATGGTATGATTAAAAGGAAATGATGAATGTAGTTATTTGTTTCTCAAACCTATTAAATTTGCTTCTTATCAAATTTTGTGCACTGCCACGAATCTGGATGGTTAGAGTAACTCAGTTGAGTACCTGATTCTTGTTGTGCTGAGTTATTTTCTCATATCTAAGGTGAGTAATTGGGGAGAGGAATGAATACTTACTAATATTTCATGTGCATATCTGATGTAGGGGGGTAGAGAGTTCAATTTTGGCTTTAGTACGGTCCATATTTGTGAAGCCCTTTTCTATTTTTCCTGAGCTTTAATCTAGAGGCGAGTGCTTGCTACTGTCAAATCGGCAATGGTAGATGTAAATATGGGAGAATTTGAGACCTTTTCATTTCAGGCCAAAATTAATCAGCTTTTGAGTCTCATTATTAACACCTTTTATAGTAACATTGAGATTTTTCTTCAGGAACTTATCGGCAATGCTTCTGATACTTTGGACAAGATTCGGTTTGAACGGCTAATGGGTAATAGCAAATTGGATGCTCAACCTGATCTTCTCATTCAAATTATTCCTAAAAAATCAAACAAGTGCCTAAGTATTGTGGATAGCGGAATTGGCATGACCAAGGGTGGGGAAGATTAGGCTAGAGATGGTGTGAGATCTCTATTTGCCAAGGAAAGTTACTGCAGCTATACCAGTGAGCTTCGGATAGAACCCGGAGGAACCAAGGAATCAAGCTATGAAGTTGACAAGCATTGACCTCTAAACTTTAGGTTCCATTTCTTTATTATATTCCTTCTCACTAAATCAGCTTTGTGTATATGTGTGGAAAGAATTAGATGAACATTGATAGATTCAATCTAAGTAAGGATTGAACATTCTGTCTGAGTGAGTGTCTTACTTGATTGGGTTTCCACCTTTAACCACATCTCCCTCTTGTATTGCTATCAGGGATTCTAAATTAAAGGAAATAATAACTCAAGGAAACAAAAAATAAAAATAAAAATTTGGACGCCCTTCATTCAATAGTTGAAGGATAACGTACCATCCCCAAATAAAAATTGGGACGCCCTTTATTCTAGAAGCTAGGCTTCTCGTGCTAGGGTCGTGGAATTCTTCGTGTTAGGAAGAATTTTGAGGAAAGTGTCACTCTATGGTTGGTGAGGTTAAAGCATCTGGGCCAAACTTCTGTCTCAGGAAGTAGGTGGGAGATGTCCTATAGCTTTGGAGATTGGATTCACTGAAGAACACAATGAAAATGTCATCTTAGTTTGATTGTTTATCTCATCATTTGAGATGTACTTAATTACGTCATTATTTGATGATTTAATGGCATAAAGGCCATACATCGCAACATGTTCTTATATGTTGGTTAAGCACACTATGTTGACAAAATGGGCGTGCGGGCCTAAGGTCACTCAATTGATAAAAATTGGATTACTGATCCTTGCAAGTGATTAGTGAGCATACCTAGATGATTTACTTAATGGTGCTGACCATATGATAGATGACACTATGCTCGTATGATGTGCCTATTGTTCCATGTCCGACATGTAGGTCTGCATTTTCTATGATGGCCAGTGAGGTATGATGCTTTACATTATACTTCGTATATTTAGTAAATCATGCATTTGATGGATAGATTCCTTAGATAATGTCATGATTTACATTTGTAAATGGATAATTATTGTTAATCCTTGATTATGGCAGTGAAACAAATGTTAACTAATCAAGCTATAGTTTTCTTATTTATGTGATTCTTTTCATATTTTCATTTATGGGATAGTCATGTGATGATATGTTGTGTTCGACAATTTGGTTGATAATTGGATAGGAAAAAAAATTACACCTATCATTTTGACATGAATGTTGGAAAGTAGAATGAAGTTGCAAACTTAATTGGAAGATATTGTATCTACTTGTTGATTCAACTAATTGTAGACAAATTTTGACTAACTCTATTTGACTTTTTTGCCTATGTGGCAAGTGTATGAAAATATGGTCTTTCTATGAGGATGGAAACACTTATGTATCTATTTTGATAATATTTTTGCATTGGTGTTATGTATATGTGATGATCCACCATGCATGTGACTTTTACTTTATAGAATGTTGTTAACACCTTTTATTTTGTCAATTTGGTCAATGAATAATGATCAACGATGTAGTCATCTTGAGTTATCTGTTTGACTACTAGTCGATATGGTGTTCAACATAGACTTAGACCCTTTGGTTGACTTTTTTGTTTAGGATTTGGTTGAATTATCTATTGGTGTAGAACTTGGATTAATGCTACTTGACATATTTGATTGTGAGACATTCTATCCTTGATCTATCTATAATATTTGTTAAATATATGTTGTTAATTTGGAGCTATATGACACGTTAAGATGCATAATGATGATTAAATGTTAATGATTACATTAATCATTTTATATGTGCATGTCATTATTTTTCCTGATGATCTAATGAGGATGACTTAGATGTAATTAGATTGCATTACTTGATTATGTTTCGAGGACACTGGTCTATTGATGTGGACAATTACTCACTTAGCGAGCACATGTTAGATGGTATGTATGGTACATATGGCTTGTGATTATAAGATGAGTTAAGAAGTCATAAAGTTGAACAAAATTTTTGACTACTAATATTGGAGTTGATCTCCTTGAGATACTAATTAGTATGGCAGGATGTGGATAAGAAGTACCTACTAGCAAGGAAAAATCCCCAGGTGATGCCAAGGTATGGTAAGTGCATAGGTATGTGTGTGATATCATGTGATTTTAGTTCAAATGTACAAAATTTGAGACTTCTTGAGATAAGGAAGTATATGATTTTATATTTCATTGGAAGGTCAATTTGATTTATAATATATGATGGACTGACATTGGGTGTTGTTCTTGTAATGTAACAGAGGGAACGACACATTATCAGAAAGGGGGAATATTGTCGGAGAGAGGTAGCCTAACCCTGTAAAACTATAGAATGGTAATGGAATTCACACACTCACATAGGAAATTTCTTCAAATGATTAAATAATTCAAAGTATGTATGTTTCTCCATGAATTGTGTTACTTCAATTATGTGTTAGTTCAATTATGTGTTATGAAAGGTTCTATGTTAATATATCTAATGACAATTACATTTCATTCAAGTGATAAATTTGACAATTTTGTTGAAGTAGATGGTACACAATCTTGTTGATTTTTATAATTTCTTAATCAAAATATATGCATAATTTCAAGCATTGAAACATTGGAAGCCAAATTGTGAAAATGGTTCTCTTTGATTATGGATGCAATATTCTTCAAGCATCGAGGACGATGCATCTCCTAAGAGGGGAGGGATGTCACAACCTATTTTTCCTCAATGAAATAAATCGATGAATTTGATTCCAAAGGGAATTATTCTTAAAAAATTTTATTGTTTATAAAATTAAACTTAGCATTAGCGACTAATGGTATGGTTAAAAGGAAATGATGAATGTAGTTATTTGTTTCTCAAACCTATTAAATTGGCTTCTTATTGTTTCTCCAAGAGTAGGTGGAGCCAATCATTAGCCATGAAGTTGTATAGAGAGCGAATAGCCTCCACTTCTTCTTCATTGGTTACACCATCCTTGTTAGTCTACATGAGATAAAGGGTAGTGGTTGTTGAGTGCATAACACACACTGAGAAATTGGAAACCCTATCAAACTTATCGTCTAGGTCTATGCTCTTTTTTATTAGTTCAGTAATGGACCTCTCTAGCTTCTCCACCTCCAAATTTCCCTACACTTTATCATTTTTTTTCACTTTGGAATATTTTCGTTAAGTATGATCTCCCCCCAAGTCCTTACCCTTTTGGTCCCCATCTCCTTGAGTGACCTCCGCCTGGGTTTGCTACCAAAGTTACACATCTTGATCAATAAAGTGACCATTCCCTTCTCTTCAACATTCTAATATTTCCCAGAATCTAGAGTTTGGGCATCACTTTTCAAAGTTTCTAAAACTTTAGAGAGGAAGGGACTATTTTGAACCTTCTCCATGACATCCTCATTCTTACCCTTGCTATCATTTTATTCCTCTTCTTCTTCCCATAATTCCTTCTACTCACCACATCTTTAGGTCTAGGGCCTAACTTCCTTCTAGATTTGTCCAGTTTAAACATTCTGGGAATTGTCAAGGGGTTTTTTATTGCTTAGTTTTTTGCTCACCCATGTGATTCCCTTCCTACAGGTGGTACCTATATTCTCGTCATTAAGGATTTTAATTTTTCCTTCTCGCTTTTCTTAGCCAAGGAAATGAGTTCTTCATCAACCTTGGGTTTGATGGTGGGTGGGAAGAACTTTGACCAGTAATTTTTAAGGGTAAAGTATGCAAGCTAAGGATATGAGGGCGAAGGGACTTTTAATATTTAAAGAGATAGAAAATTAGTGCTTGAAGATAAATAATTTAATTGTTTCCTTCCTCACATTTATTCCTAATATTCCACATGCAATCTTCTATAGAATGTAATTGGAGAAAAATGAAGGAAATACAATCCTTGTTCTGAAAATGGTTAAGAATAGGAAAGTGGTAGTAATAGAAGACCTTGAATCTATCCTACATGCTACCATATCATACTATAACATAGAATACCATATCCCATAGTTTTGGAAGATTTTCTTGCACGAAACCACCATGGAAATAGATATAGGTTTTGTCCAAGAAAAAGAAGTTTTTGAGGCTCATCTCATTTGCCACTCTAGCCTTCTTCCTCCATGATTTTACTTCCATTGACATGATATTTGTGTTGGCTCTCAAATCTTGAATGACCTCAAAAGAGATTCCATTAATAGTAACCTAACACTTCTTCAAAGAGTCCACAAAGTGCCTCGTGAGCATCTCATCATGGCCCTTGATGCTCTCCATGAAAGGGATGAATCCATCTTCCTTCAAATGTGGCCACATGGCTATGTCTTCCATAATATCTCTCTTAATTCTTGATGGTTCAATTCTCAAATTCTCTCCCTCCATAACTTTATCTTCATCAAGGTATCCAATCGGATCTTCTTCCCCTTCCTTAAGTTTGAATGCCATATCCTTCACCCACTTCAACAAAATATTCAAAAAAACTAGAGGTGAATCGTAATACACTAGGTGCCGAAGCTTAAAATTATGAAAATCCAGAGTGAAGAATGGCCACTTAGGTTCTATAGGTTTTGATTTAGGATAATATTTGTTCTTAAGTTGCAAGATAATAATATATTTCTAATTTCCTTTTGAAGCCCAGTCTCAAGATTTGGAAATCCATCTTGGATGATGTAAAATATCACCCCAATTATTGCATTGAATAATGACTTTCCAATTCCCATCACAAGTAATGATTACCACATTTTATCTAAAGGTAGCATCACATGTGTTTATCAGCATAAAGGCCTCATTCAAACTTAGCACCATGATGACACTACCCACCAAACAAACCAAATAATTTTTTGGTCATACTAATAGCCATCACCAAGTTCATTGTGACGAGACTATCACTGTCGTACGCTAGAAAATTGTACTCCATGAGTGAAAGGCCTCTTTTTCAACAACTGATTTGATCACCATCGGAAGATCTTCATGCTCATTCTACCAAAATTAAGCATTGATGATGTTATGAAATTTTATCTTGATTTACCACTTATAATCAAGGTGGCATACCAACTCATCATAATATCCCTCTTGATAATCTTAATGACTAACGAATAATCTCCCTCCACAAGCAAGTTTTGAATTTTCATGCTACTAGCTAGTTGCACTCCCCACACAAGTCCATGCACTTTTGCCTCATTACTCAAAAGTCTTCCACATTTTTTACAATATTTGTTGATACAAGCTCCTTGTGCACTCTATATTATTCCTCCCAACACAGTGTCCACCCAATGCTTAGACCCATCAAAATTGAATTTCATCTAGTTCAAGGGAGGTGGCTGCCACTTAGTTTGCTATCTTTTCTGGAAGTTAGTATTATCAATTCTCTTAATAACTTTATTGATGCCCCAAAACTGTGCCCAATCCACTCAATTTGTGTGGGGGAGTGAATAGGCGGTTTAAATTTCCAACTAAGGGTACACTTACTCAAAATCCTCTAAAAGTTTTATGTGTGACCACTCCTAGAAGAGTAATTGTAGCTTTGAAGATATGATTATTTATTCTTTCCATATTTTTTAGTAGATATAGGGTGAATGACCTTCCATATCATTTTTATCAAGGTTTTTAGAACTTGGAATTATAAATTCTCACAATAACTTGATTGGTGCAAAAGAAATGTATTGAGTCCTACTCAATTTGTGTTTGTGTGTGTATGGGGGGCGAGGGGGTGGTGAGGAGGTGGTTTCCATTTTGAGCTAAGGGAACACTCGCTAAATCCTCACATAATTTTATGTGTGACCACTCCCAAAGGGGTACTTGTATATCTAAAGATATGGTTGTTCTCTTCCTTCCATACGTTCCAGTTATAAAGATGTTATTCAGAGAAAGAAAATAAAATAGTTAATTATATTAGAAAAGTTTGAAAAACATATTATGTACTAGAGGAGAAAGTTCTCTTCAAGAATGTATGTTTTAGTTTTTTATTTCGATATATATGTTATGAGAATTATGGTGGGAGATGAAAGATGACAATTGTAGACGATTTGGTATGGAGTTGTTATAAAAGAGAAAAGTCTAGGTCAAAAACCATAAAAAAATTCTTCATGAACTATCTATATATGTCATATATAACATGTTTTGAAATTAGAAATAAATCAGTTTATTTGTATATAAGTGTTTGGTAGGAACTAGACCCCTAATTTTTTGCATTTTAAAAATTATCTTAATTTTTTTTTTTAATATAAATTCCAATTTAGAAAATATATCTAAAATAAAAATCATAAACTTCATCCAATTTTAAACATTTGATCAATTTAGAGTGTTCACAAATTCCAAAAAACAATGCAAGTTTATGTCATTCAAGTTGAATATTTCTAGTTTTGTTAGCCTTGTCCTTTTAATAAGTGTGGCAACTAATTGTACTTTTACGTAGTCTAGAAGAACTACCAAATCTGCCAACTCCTTCATAGAAAGACTCCAATTTGTGGTTTCAACATAAAACCAGATGATAGATCTTTGAAATTCTTGAAGAAGTTGCAATCAACAACATGTTCAACCTTCTCTTGTCTTCTTCCTATCTTATTTATGATAAGGTTTCTTCCAATCTATTATCTACTATAAATTTTCATACTCTATGTAATTTCCCCCTTGAAAAGGTAAAGAATATGTAGATCAATCATCATCAATCATAGAACTCTCTTCTTTTTATGAGTATATAAATTATTCCTAAATGAATACTAGATGAAGGAGTAAATAAGAAAGAAGCAATATTAATTTTACCTATCAATACTACGGATTAAATATTATATACACGAAGATATTATTAAGAAATATTAGAATTCTAGTTGGTGTCCCTCTTAAAATTTAAAGAGGAGTTAATTAATTCTTTCTCCAAATCTTAAGAAAATCCTACCAATCATTGTCTATATCTGGAACCCACCGATCAACCAATTTTTAAGACTTTGGATTTATTACAGAAAGTTTCCAATGTGATTTTCCATCATATATCAAAAAAAAAAAATGGAAATAAGCTTAGTTAGAATGGGGAAAATGCATAAATATTCCTTGAACAAATTTTTTGAATACATTTCTTTCTCTTTATATAGTTGAATGATAAAATTTGGATATGTTTCAAAATTAATAGGAACCTCTTCATAAAAGAGGGTCACAATAAAAATAAGTTGAAAATGTAACGATACCATTAAGAAATGATAGAATAATTTGAAAGAATTGTTGACAAAATGAAATTAAAGTGATTGCTATACTATGCTAATAGCTCCAACTTGTCAAATAATTCAATAAACCACTTCAAAAAAAAAATCAAGGCCATTAAAATGAAGTTTGAGCTTTTCTAATCTATTTGTCTAAATAACCTTAAAATTTTCATATTTTTCTTCAATAAATAAAATGTCATTGGCATTTGTAGAAACATAAATAGTTAAAAATAGATCATGATGTTAAATTTGAGAAAAACAATTTAATTTTTTACTTTATTATTGATATAATATACCAAAAATATATCTTAGAATATACGGAACCTAATTTTTATTATCATGAAATGATTATTGAAGTGGAGGGGATGGGTGGAATGAAGCAAGGGTTTGTATAGGTTATAGTGAGAGATAGAAGTTTTTCCTATGCTTTTGATGATAGACCCTTGATAGTGGAACTCAATAGAAATAACCAGCTTTTAGGTTCTCTAAACAGTCATACATATGTAGTTATAGAGGATGGGTATGAAGATTTTTTTTACAAAATTATGGAGGAACTCATGGATCCTAGGATAGATCGACTTTTCCAACATCCTTGAGGGAGAATATTCAAAATTATATGCAAAGGACATTACAACCCTAAAAGAGAAGAGGCCTCAGATGAAAACAAGAAAAAAATCGTGTGGCCCTTTTTTGGGGTTAAACCTAGCAATAAATATTTATTTACCCCAGTGAATAATATTTTAAATAAAAAAATGGTACTTTTCTATTTTGATCTCAAGTTTTGTGATTGACCACAATATGTATTTAATTTCTTTATATCTTGTGAGAAAGTTGACGAGTCCTAGAAGCAACTATAGAGAAGGAAATAGTAGACAGCTAGAGGAATATAAAAATCTCAAGGGATAGACCTTCCCTTGTGCTACATCATTTAAACTAGCATGGAAAGATAGAGAGATTAAATATTATACTTTTTCGTAAAGAATTATTTATAAACTAGGATGTTGTGTTGCAATAATACATTTTAAAGTGTGAAAGTGCATAATAGTTTGTTACCAAACTATCAGTTATATAGTTACTAAAGGTTATGTACAGGATCATGGTGGGCCAAAAAATGGTGATGAGAAAAAAAAACTAGTCTAACAACATCCAAAAAGTGTTTTGCAATTTGCGTTGACTTTTTGCTTCCAATCCTAATACTAATGCAAAGGAAAAAACATTACACAACCTTATCGCATATCCGATACATTGGTTACCCAAAACTTGCACATAGGCTTTTAAAAAAATTGAATGCAAATTTTTCTGAATTCTTACCATTTGAACAACTAAAGTGATCGAGTTCTAGTAGTGTAATCAAGTATATAAATCAATGCAATATATTTTCCACTAGATTCTGCATCCTAGCACAAGTAATTTGATTTTTTTTGTTTTGCACTTGATTTTTTACTAGCCATGTGTGCTTCTTTCTCTTGCATATGTGAAGTTACCTATGAATATTTTAGCTTTGTTAGTAAAATTAACTTATCTTTAACTTTATGAAGAAGAATATGGTATTAATGTATAGTACTGTAGACAAATGATATCGAACTTATCAAGCATTGAACAATTATCCTAGGAAGGAAGTCAAGGAAATGATTGGTACAAAGGTTTCCAAGGATATTATTTGAGTAAAGATTTGGGAATGATTGAGAAAATTGAAAATTTTAATTTGCCACACAATTTTTAACTCCAAATAAAATCAAACTAGCATAGGAGAACCATAACTCCATGACAAGGATAATTGAATCCTAAAATTTATTAATTCTCAAGGATGATTTGGGATCCTAGTAATTGTGGGAAATGCTAGGCCTGGGATTTAACTTCTAGAAAATCGCTTGCAGTTTATAAAATGAATTGTGAAATAATTTCTTCCACATGAAGTGACAGATATATTGTAGGAATGAGATAGTTAATATGATCCAACCAATGAGAAGGATCACCATCATTGGATACATTTAATATCTAATTATGATGCATTGTGGAGGGTAGATTATTGTTGAATAACTTGGGGATTAAACTATTTGTAACTTTAAAGAGGCAAGTCATAAACCCTTTGATTTTCAAGACTAAGCTAGTGGACGAATATCATTGATTTAGGAAAATTTGAAGAGAAACAAAAGAAATCCAAGTAAGGATAGATTGCTATAGATTTCAAATGATCAATGATAAATTAAAAGATTATGTTTCTTACTGTCTGAAATATATTTTAAATTTTAGATTTAAATAAAAATAAAATATTAAAAATATTTTTTCTAATATAATATCATATGTAAATTAAAATTGACTACAGATTAAAATTGCACAAAGAACGTAAATTAAGTATAATAACAACTACTTATTTTATTTATTTAGTGAAAAGAAACTTCCAAACATTGTCAATGTCTTGGAATGACGTTTTAATAACAAGTCAAAGTCCCAAGTGTCCTCGTTAGGATCTATGGTTGAATTAAGAAGTGTTTGAGATACAAATAACCTGCAATTCTTTCACCGTACGCGGCAACTAGAACTCTGGATGTTGCGGCGAGAAGATCAGCTATATGTGTCATTTGGCTGTACAAACTAGTGATGTGGAGCTTGTGGCGAGTTGAGGTTGAAATTGTAATCCGTATTGCAGGTCAAATGGGTAAAAATGTTTCATGTGATCGAGGCGATCGAGATAATTACGTGGACTGTATGTTCGATTGTCAAAGCATAGATATCTTATGCGGAAACTCTAATCTGTTGAATTCTATTCCTGAAGATAGATAGACATTGAGCCTCGTAGAACCGTGAGCAGGTTAAAAGATGCATCCGCGTTATATTCCAACAAATGAAACTGAATGTAGTCGTGTTATTGGGATAAGGGGGGTTGAAGAGTTTGCACTTTAAATGGTTTCCATAGCATCTGGTGGCAAAGTATATGTACAAATGGTTTGCCGCAATGACCGACTCGATTGCAAACTATAAATACCCAATCGGGCCTTGTGGTTTTCATTCACTAAGTATCACAAGTATTGCATCCTACAACCAAAATCGTAGCCATTAATATTTAGCTTTTTTCCAAAGATATCAGTTTGTCCGAATTAGTTGAGGAGTAACTATGGCCGCCAGAGGTATGTATACATTAGATAAGTTGCTGTTAGAATTGTAATTGGAAGATCGGTGGCGCAGTATGTTTTGATTGTGATTGTTATTAGAATATTTTCTAATGTTGAATGCCCCGTGCAGTGGGAGTGTGCTATGGAACATCGGGGAATGTACCCAGCCCGCGCGAGGTGGTGGAGCTGCTGAAGCGCCACAACATCGGGAAAGTGAGGATTTTGGAGGCACATGATCATGATCGCGTCGAAGCTCTGAGAGCCCTGGAGAAGACGGGCATAGAAGAAGTAATAGTTGGATTGAGGAACGAGGAGCTCGAGAAGGTTGCGAGCAACCAGGCGGCAGCCAATGGGTGGGTGAGGGACAACGTTGGCTCCTTCTACCCGGCCGCCAACATCAAATACATTTCGGTGGGAAACGAGGTGCTGCATTACGGAAACGAGAGATACGTCTCACATCTCCTCCCCGCAATACGAAACATTCAGACCGCACTGCGCAAGGCCAATCTGGACAAGGATATAAAGGTCTCCACCACCCAGGCGGCCTCATCTGTGCTGGCGGGAGCGGGAGATTCTTATTATGATCCGCGCCCCTCTCAGGGTGAGTTCCGCAACGATCTAAAGAGCACACTCCGCCCTCTGCTAAAGTTCTTGGCTGACAACGGCTCTCCATTCATGGTGAATGTGTACCCTTATTATACCTACGCGGGCAACAGGGACCAGATATCCTTGGACTATGCGCTCTTCAAACCCTCCGCCCCGGTGGTGCACGACGGAGGTCTTCAGTACAGGAATTTGTTCGACGCGACGGTGGACTCTGTCATTGCCGCGCTTGAAAGAGAGGGACATCCACGTCTACCCCTGCTCATTACGGAGAGCGGGTGGCCCTCTGCGGGAGATGATGGGGTGGCAACCGTGGACAACGCCAGGGCGTACAATAACAACCTCATCAGGCATGTCTCCTCCAACCAGGGAACGCCCAGGAGGCCTGGAAACCCCATCCACGCCTACATTTTCTCCCTCTTCAACCACAACATCGAGTCCGGCCCCGATGTCCAGCGCCATTTCGGCCTCTTCTATCCCAACAAAACTCCCGTCTACCCCGTCGACTTCACCCCCACCCCATACTAGGTAGTGGAATCTTTCCGGATTATTATCTATCTATCTATCACTCACCAATAATACAGAGGTCTCGGTCCGCTATGTCCTCCGGATAATTATCTATCTCTCGCCAATAATGCAGAACGCATGGCTTTCTATGCCTTCTTTACATTGTAAATAATTACCACTGCTAAATAAGTGAAGTGTATCACCTTTTCTTTAGTGTAATAATTGATCCTCAATATAATAAGACTTGCTTGATATCGTTTGGAATATAATTAGTCACTTTAAGGAATTACTTGCATTTCGTTGGAAAGGAAATAAAAACCACATTTCACTAATGAAAGAGAATCACTCTCCACATAAAATCGTTAATAAAATATACTAATTCAATGTCAAATCAAGGATACCTCCACTCTCAGTGATTAAAAAAATGGGCTAGATATTTTCACAATCTAAATGTTATAACTGTAAATAAAGTAGGAGAACAATAAAATTAAGAGTTCATATTAGTCCTTATGAAATAGTATAAATGTGAACAAACATTTATAAATACATGGATAACTCTATAGTAATTACCTTGGAATTAGCACTCCATTGTGTAAAATATATTTTTATTATGCTTCTATAAATGATGGTCAAATTTTATCTGCTAAAGAAAACAATTAAATTTTAAATGCAGTTTACAAAAGTATATTAGAATATCTCAACATTAACTTTGATGGTCTTGAATTAATTTTTGAAGTCGGGTGTTAAATTATTTTGCAAGTTGGAGCTTTCCAGATTATTATCTACCCATCTATCACTCACCAATAATACAGAGGTCTCGGTCTGCTATGTCCTCTAGATTATTATCTATCTCTCACCAATAATGTAGAAGGCATGGCTTTCTATGCCTTCCTCTACATTGTAAATAATTACCACTCCTAAATAAGTGAAGTGTATCACCTTTTTCTTTAGTGCAATTGATCCTCTATATAATAAAACTTGCTTGATATCATTTGGAATATAATGAGTAACTTTAAGGAATTATTTGTATTTCATTGAAAAGGAAATAAAAATGGCATTTCACTAATTAAAGAAAATTACTCTCCGCATAAAATCATTAATCAAATATAGTAATTCAATCTCAAATCAAGGATACCTTCACTCTCAATGATGAAAAAATGGGCTAGATATTTTCACAGTCTAAATGTTAAAATAAGTGCAAGTAAAGTAGGAGAGGAATAAAATTAAGAGTTATTAGTCCTTATGAAATAGTAGAAATTCGAACCAACATTTATAAATACATGTACAACTCTATAGTTATTTCCTTGGAATATAGAAAAAATTATATTTACTTTAATCATTTTATGGTTCATAAAATTGTGTTTTCTTTTAATAGTATACTAAGTATATATATTTTGCTAGTAATGTTAGAAACCTTATTAATATTTCAAAATTCTTCTTGAAATGTAATGGCTCTTATTTAATATATCAAGTCTGGGCTCGCCCTCTTCTTATTGAAAAAATGTAATATTTTAGTTGACAGTTTATAAAGAAATAAGGATAAAATAATAAATATGATTTATCAGGCATCTAGTTGTCAAATGGTGTCATGAGCTTTAAGGCTTGAAAGATTTATATTAAATTTTTTGAAACATCTAAAAAAAAAAACAAAATTAGTAGTAATTTTAAATTCTAATAGTCTTGATCAAGAAACTTGGACTAACTATTAAATTGTAGCTAAGAATGAGCTATTGGTGGTTTTTAAGTAATATTTGGTTGTATTCTAATTCCTCAATTAAATAATTCCAAATTTCACATTCATGCCACATTTTCTAGAGAATTCTATTATTATATATTATCTTTGTATATGTGTAATTCTTCATCAGTTGTTATTTTTCTACTAGGGAACCTAGGGAACACACCTTTTAACTTTGTACACTATATAGGACCCCTAGTCCCAAGCAAGACTAGAGGCTTTCTTTCTATGTTCTTTTCTGCCAGTGCCTATTTGAACTGAGATTTTGTAAATTTTATGTTAATATAATCTATAAGGCTTCGACCTTTTATGGATTAAAAAGATATTTATTAATTAATTTTACAAAGAATTAAAAACTCTCGTTAAACACGCATTACACAACCTCCTCTATATCTAATTTTCCTCTAGGTGGTATTAATGGTCACTCTTTCAAAAAATAGAGTGTTGTATTAGTTCTTTCGATTTAATATCTCTAGGAATTCCAATTTAATAGAAAAAGTTATATTTTACTTTAATCATTTTAAGGTTCACCGAATTGTGTTTTGTTTTAATCAGTATACTAGGTATTTATATGTTTTTCTAGTAATGTTAGAAGCCTTAGTAATGTTTCAAATCTCATCTTAAAATTTAATGACTCTTATTTAATATATCAAGTTCAGGATCACCCTCTTCTTATTGAAAAAATGTAATAGTTTAGTTGATAATTTATAAAGAAATAAGTATAAAATAAGAAGTGTTTGAGATACAAATAACCTGCAATTCTTCCACCATACGCGGCAACTAGAACTCTGGATGTTGCGGCGAGAAGATCAGCTATATGTGTCATTTGGCTGTACAAACTAGTGATGTGGAGCTTGTGGCTAGTCGAGGTTGAAATTGTATTCCGTATTGCAGGTCAAATGGGTAAAAATGTTTCGTGTGATCGAGGCAATCGAGATAATTACATGGACTGTATGTTCGATTGTCAAAGCATAGATATCTTATGCAGAAACTCTAATCTGTTGAATTCTATTCCTGAAGATAGATAGACATTGAGCCTCGTAGAACCGTGAGCAGGTTAAAAAATGCATCCGCGTTATATTCCAACAAATGAAACTGAATGTAGTCGTGTTATTGGGATAAGGGGGTTTGAAGAGTTTGCACTTTAAATGGTTTCCATAGCATCTGGTGGCAAAGTATATGTAGAAATGGTTTGCCGAAATGACCGACTCGATTGCAAACTATAAATACCCAAGCGGGCCTCGTGGTTTTCATTCACTAAATATCACAAGTATTGCATCCTACAACCAAAATCGTAGCCATTAATATTTAGCTTTCCACCGTACGCGGCAACTAGAACTCTGGATGTTGCGGCGAGAAGATCAGCTATATGTGTCATTTGGCTGTACAAACTAGTGATGTGGAGCTTGTGGCTAGTTGAGGTTGAAATTGTAATCTGTATTGCAGGACAAATGGGTAAAAATGTTTTGTGTGATCAAGGCGATCGAGATAATTACGTGGACTGTATGTTCGATTGTCAAAGCATAGATATCTTATGCAGAAACTCTAATCTTTTGAATTCTATTCCTGAAGATACAAATAACCTGCAATTCTTCCACCGTACGCGGCAACTAGAACTCTGGATGTTGCGGCGAGAAGATCAGCTATATGTGTCATTTGGCTGTACAAACTAGTGATGTGGAGCTTGTGGCTAGTTGAGGTTGAAATTGTAATCCGTATTGCAGGTCAAATGGGTAAAAATGTTTCGTGTGATCGAGGTTATCGAGATAATTACGTGGACTGTATGTTCGATTGTCAAAGCATAGATATCTTATGCAGAAACTCTAATTTGTTAAATTCTATTCCTGAAGATAGATAGACATTGAGCCTCGTAGAACCGTGAGCAGGTTAAAAAATGCATCCGCGTTATATTCCAACAAATGAAACTGAATGTAGTCATGTCCAAAGATATCAGTTTGTCCGAATTAGTTAAGGAGTAACTATGGCCGCCAGAGTTATGTATACATTAGATAAGTTGCTGTTAGAATTGTAATTGGAAGATCGGTGGCACAGTATGTTTTGATTGTGATTGTTATTAGAATATTTTCTAATTTTGAATGCCACGTGCAGTGGGAGTGTGCTATGGAACATCGGGGAATGTACCCAGCCCGCGCGGGGTGGTGGAGCTGCTGAAGCGCCACAACATCGAGGAATGTAATGACTCTTATTTAATATATCAAGTTCAAGATCACCCTCTTCTTATTGAAAAAAAGTAATAGATTAGTTGATAATTTATAAAGAAATAAGGATAAAATAATAAATACAATTTATCGGGCTTCTAGTTATGAAATGGTGTCAGGAGGGCATTTCAAATTCTTTCTCTAAGGCTTGAAATATTCATATTAAGTTTTTTGAAACATCTAAAGAAAAATAAAATATTTTTGTTTTATTCATTTCTTGACTTTCATTTGGAGCATAGGAGGGTCCTTCTAGGACCAAAGTGTGAAGGGTGGCACACAATCGACGTTAGAGCCCAAGGTGACTAGTTCTGGATAACCCATGATGTAGTTTTTAATTAAGTGGAAACTTCAAAAAATTAAATAGATTTCGTATTTCAAAATAATAAAGGATAATGGTGTCTCACCCATGCATAGAGTATGCAAAAGGTCTTTTGTAAGGATGGGTTGAGAAGGCTTGGTCATTGTTGGGGCATTAATCTGGAAGTACCATGTCAAACTATTGACCTAATGCAAATAAAAAATGATGTTCAAATTAGTCTCCTAGATGACTATTGACCCAATGCAATTCAAAACCATGTTGTTTTAGTCTCCTATATGACCATTGTTGATTGTGCTCTTCCATGAGCTCTAAGAGTTGGTAGTATTTTTTTGTATAACAAACAAGGAAATATATTAGAATGTGTAAACATTTAAATAGGCAAAGGGATGAATGTATTAAAAAGTATACAATAAATTTCTCTATAGAACAAGGAGAGATGCCTAGATTTTCTGGAAAATATGTCATTTTCTTAATATACTAATGCATTGAAATCCTTTTCTCAAAAGATTTTATGTGTCTGTCTAAGTTAAAGTAAACTATAAAAAAATATGGAATTCAACAAAGTTTGTGATAAGTTATGCAACTGTTAAAAAATTAATCATGTACTTTTACCTAAAGAAATATAAGAAATTTTTTAATTAAAATTTATATAATTAGATTTAAAACACTAAAGATCCATTTTTATGGACCTTTAATTTATTTTATGTACACTTAATTCAATCATTATAATGGTTGAGTTCAAATCTGCAACACTAAGGTTTGTAAGGTTCAAAAAATTGGAAAGAAAAAAGAGGGAAATAAATGTTTCATTATGTTTACTTGTCATGTCCCATTCTTATAGTGACTCTGTAGTGGACCAACATTGTAGTTTCTAGAAAAATATTTCTTTTTTTGTGTGTAAATAAGGCATATTTGTATTCTCCTCCTCTTTTCCCGCATCCCTTTAGCATTTCTCAAGCTCTCAAGTATTAGGAATATCTAATCTTTTGATCCCTTTCTAACAATTATAATTTCAAGATTCCTTGTCCTTGAACATATTTCTATCATGTATATCTTTCCCTGATATCTCTTCCATTGAAACTTTAAGCTAGTCCTTCTAAGAGTCTTTCATTCCTTCCTCTTTAGTGTGTAAAGGTGTCCCCTTCCTAGGTGGTCTTCTCATCTCATGCTCAAATCATCATCCTTACTGATAACTTTTTACATATAAGTGAATTATAGTTAATATTTTGCTTGAAAATTGTAATATTGATCGAATGCATTGCAAAGCCAAATTCTTTTGATTTCCTAGACAATCATTGTCTAATCTTTTCTTTCCTGATATGTAAGAGTTGGTAATATTTATTTGTGCAAAAAATAGGGAAATGTGTTGGAATGTGTAAGAATTTAAATGGATAAAGGGAATTTTCTAGAAAAGTATGTCATTTTTTAATATATCATTGTATTGGAATTCTTCTTTCAAAAGCATGAATAACAAAATTTAACCATTATAATAATGTTATTTTATTTTTGATCGATAAGAGGCCGAAGCTAAAATTAATTTATTTATTTTTTGTGATTAATTTTTTTTTATGAAGCTTGAGTAGATTCAAACTCAAGACCTCCTAGATACCATTGTGTTGTAGGCTATTTCCTAATTTTAACCATTACAAACTTACAAATTATTTAACAATATAATATTTTAGTTAATATAATTTTCATATGGGAATGTAGTATCATACAAAGGCCATGTGTTGTCACAACTTAGAAAGTTTAAAATGTTTCCATCATAGATATTTTTAAAAAAAATATATGATTTTAAAATTAAAAATATATATAATAATCTATTTTATCATTTTGGAAAATTTACTTGTCTATTTCGACCTATTCACCACCCGAACCTAAATCTAATCTAACTACTACCTTAGTGATTTGTTGAAAATTAGCGCTTTTATTCACCACCCGATTCCCAGAACCTAAATCTAATCTAACGACTCCTTTCTTTCTTTATTTAAAAGAAACCTCTTAACTTTCACAACCACATGGAATGATGTGTTGATAACTAGTGTCAATGCCGAAGTACTTTCACTTTGCATGAAAACCCATCATTCGAGTGATACATGTAGAGGGAGTGTTTGAAATAAGTTATAGTTCCTAATTTCGTAATAACTTAAGTATATTCTAAATGTAGTTGGATGAAAATAACCTACAATTCTTCCACCATATGTGGAAACTATTGATGTGGATATGGTGGTGAGATGAAATTCAAATTGTGATCCGAGTAAAATAGTTGCATGTTGTTCTCTATTCTGAATGGATGGAGTAAAATAATGTGATTGTATGATCGATGGTCAGAATATATATATCTTTCTTATATTCCTATGCAAAAACTCTAATTTGTTGAATTCAATTCCTAAAGATAGATAGACATTAATCCTCGTAGAACTGTGAGAAGGTTAAAAGATGCATCTATAGCCCCGTGCAGTGAGAGTGTGCTATGGAACATTGGGGAATGTACCCAGCCTGTAAAAAGTGATGGAGTTTAAACATCACACTAAGACTTGATTTTTAGTGTAAAAGTGTTAAATAGTCAAAGTTTGACTTACTTTTCCTAGCTTAATTTCTTCCTTAGTGTGTGATGTTTAAGGTTGACAATGATGGAGTTACTGGAGTACACAACATTGGGAAAGTGATGGTTTTAGAAGCACACGATCACGTGGAAGCTCTAAGAGCCCTAGAGAAGACTAACATAGAAGAAGTAGTAGTGGGAGTGAGGAATGAGGAGCTCAAGAAGGTTGCAAGTGACCAGATGGCAGCTAACGAGTGGGTGAGGGACAACTGTCACAACCTATTTTCCCTGAACCAAATAAATCGGTGAATTTAATTCCACATGGAATTATTCTTATAACTTTTTATTGTTTATAAAATTAAACTTAGCATTAGCGGCTGATGGTATGATTAAAAGGAAATGATGAATGTAGTTATTTGTTTTTCAAACCTATTAAATTTGCTTCTTATCAAATTTTGTGCACTGCCACGAATCTGGATGGTTAGAGTAACTCAGTTGAGTACCTGATTCTTGTTGTGCTGAGTTATTTTCTCATATCTAAGGTGAGTAATTGGGGAGAGGAATGACTACTTACTAATATTTCATGTGCATATCTGATGTAGGGGGGTAGAGAGTTCAATTTTGGCTTTAGTACGGTCCATATTTGTGAAGCCCTTTTCTATTTTTCCTGAGCTTTAATCTAGAGGCGAGTGCTTGCTACTGTCAAATCGGCAATGGTAGATGTAAATATGGGAGAATTTGAGACCTTTTCATTTCAGGCCAAAATTAATCAGCTTTTGAGTCTCATTATTAACACCTTTTATAGTAACATTGAGATTTTTCTTCAGGAACTTATCGGCAATGCTTCTGATACTTTGGACAAGATTCGGTTTGAACGGCTAATGGGTAATAGCAAATTGGATGCTCAACCTGATCTTCTCATTCAAATTATTCCTAAAAAATCAAACAAGTGCCTAAGTATTGTGGATAGCGGAATTGGCATGACCAAGGGTGGGGAAGATTAGGCTAGAGATGGTGTGAGATCTCTATTTGCCAAGGAAAGTTACTGCAGCTATACCAGTGAGCTTCGGATAGAACCCGGAGGAACCAAGGAATCAAGCTATGAAGTTGACAAGCATTGACCTCTAAACTTTAGGTTCCATTTCTTTATTATATTCCTTCTCACTAAATCAGCTTTGTGTATATGTGTGGAAAGAATTAGATGAACATTGATAGATTCAATCTAAGTAAGGATTGAACATTCTGTCTGAGTGAGTGTCTTACTTGATTGGGTTTCCACCTTTAACCACATCTCCCTCTTGTATTGCTATCAGGGATTCTAAATTAAAGGAAATAATAACTCAAGGAAACAAAAAATAAAAATAAAAATTTGGACGCCCTTCATTCAATAGTTGAAGGATAACGTACCATCCCCAAATAAAAATTGGGACGCCCTTTATTCTAGAAGCTAGGCTTCTCGTGCTAGGGTCGTGGAATTCTTCGTGTTAGGAAGAATTTTGAGGAAAGTGTCACTCTATGGTTGGTGAGGTTAAAGCATCTGGGCCAAACTTCTGTCTCAGGAAGTAGGTGGGAGATGTCCTATAGCTTTGGAGATTGGATTCACTGAAGAACACAATGAAAATGTCATCTTAGTTTGATTGTTTATCTCATCATTTGAGATGTACTTAATTACGTCATTATTTGATGATTTAATGGCATAAAGGCCATACATCGCAACATGTTCTTATATGTTGGTTAAGCACACTATGTTGACAAAATGGGCGTGCGGGCCTAAGGTCACTCAATTGATAAAAATTGGATTACTGATCCTTGCAAGTGATTAGTGAGCATACCTAGATGATTTACTTAATGGTGCTGACCATATGATAGATGACACTGTGCTCGTATGATGTGCCTATTGTTCCATGTCCGACATGTAGGTCTGCATTTTCTATGATGGCCAGTGAGGTATGATGCTTTACATTATACTTCGTATATTTAGTAAATCATGCATTTGATGGATAGATTCCTTAGATAATGTCATGAGTTACATTTGTAAATGGATAATTATTGTTAATCCTTGATTATGGCAGTGAAACAAATGTTAACTAATCAAGCTATAGTTTTCTTATTTATGTGATTCTTTTTATATTTTCATTTATGGGATAGTCATGTGATGATATGTTGTGTTCGACAATTTGGTTGATAATTGGATAGGAAAAAAAATTACACCTATCATTTTGACATGAATGTTGGAAAGTAGAATGAAGTTGCAAACTTAATTGGAAGATATTGTATCTACTTGTTGATTCAACTAATTGTAGACAAATTTTGACTAACTCTATTTGACTTTTTTTCCTATGTGGAAAGTGTATGAAAATATGGTCTTTCTATGAGGATGGAAACACTTATGTATCTATTTTGATAATATTTTTGCATTGGTGTTATTTATATGTGATGATCCACCATGCATGTGACTTTTACTTTATAGAATGTTGTTAACACCTTTTATTTTGTCAATTTGGTCAATGAATAATGATCAACGATGTAGTCATCTTGAGTTATCTGTTTGACTACTAGTCGATATGGTGTTCAACATAGACTTAGACCCTTTGGTTGACTTTTTTGTTTAGGATTTGGTTGAATTATCTATTGGTGTAGAACTTGGATTAATGCTACTTGACATATTTGATTGTGAGACATTCTATCCTTGATCTATCTATAATATTTGTTAAATATATGTTGTTAATTTGGAGCTATATGACACGTTAAGATGCATAATGATGATTAAATGTTAATGATTACATTAATCATTTTATATGTGCATGTCATTATTTTTCCTGATGATCTAATGAGGATGACTTAGATGTAATTAGATTGCATTACTTGATTATGTTTCGAGGACATTGGTCTATTGATGTGGACAATTACTCACTTTGCGAGCACATGTTAGATGGTATGTATGGTACATATGGCTTGTGATTATAAGATGAGTTAAGAAGTCATAAAGTTGAACAAAATTTTTGACTACTAATATTGGAGTTGATCTCCTTGAGATACTAATTAGTATGGCAGGATGTGGATAAGAAGGACCTACTAGAAAGGAAAAATCCCCAGGTGATGCCAAGGTATGGTAAGTGCATAGGTATGTGTGTGATATCATGTGATTTTAAGTCAAATGTACAAAATTTGAGACTTCTTGAGATAAGGAAGTATATGATTTTATATTTCATTGGAAGGTCAATTTGATTTATAATATGTGATGGACTGACATTGGGTGTTGTTCTTGTAATGTAACATAGGGAACGACACATTATCAGAAAGGGGGAATATTGTCGGAGAGAGGTAGCCTAACCCTGTAAAACTATAGAATGGTAATGGAATTCACACACTCACATAGGAAATTTCTTCAAATGATTAAATAATTCAAAGTATGTATGTTTCTCCATGAATTGTGTTACTTCAATTATGTGTTAGTTCAATTATGTGTTATGAAAGGTTCTATGTTAATATATCTAATGACAATTACATTTCATTCAAGTGATAAATTTGACAATTTTGTTGAAGTAGATGGTACACAATCTTGTTGATTTTTATAATTTCTTAATCAAAATATATGCATAATTTCAAGCATTGAAACATTGGAAGCCAAATTGTGAAAATGGTTCTCTTTGATTATGGATGCAATATTCTTCAAGCATCGAGGACGATGCATCTCCTAAGAGGGGAGGGATGTCACAACCTATTTTTCCTCAATGAAATAAATCGATGAATTTGATTCCAAAGGGAATTATTCTTAAAACTTTTTATTGTTTATAAAATTAAACTTAGCATTAGCGACTAATGGTATGGTTAAAAGGAAATGATGAATGTAGTTATTTGTTTCTCAAACCTATTAAATTGGCTTCTTATTGTTTCTCCAAGAGTAGGTGGAGCCAATCATTAGCCATGAAGTTGTATAGAGAGCGAATAGCCTCCACTTCTTCTTCATTGGTTACACCATCCTTGTTAGTCTACATGAGATAAAGGGTAGTGGTTGTTGAGTGCATAACACACACTGAGAAATTGGAAACCCTATCAAACTTATCGTCTAGGTCTATGCTCTTTTTTATTAGTTCAGTAATGGACCTCTCTAGCTTCTCCACCTCCAAATTTCCCTACACTTTATCATTTTTTTTCACTTTGGAATATTTTCGTTAAGTATGATCTCCCCCCAAGTCCTTACCCTTTTGGTCCCCATCTCCTTGAGTGACCTCCGCCTGGGTTTGCTACCAAAGTTACACATCTTGATCAATAAAGTGACCATTCCCTTCTCTTCAACATTCTAATATTTCCCAGAATCTAGAGTTTGGGCATCGCTTTTCAAAGTTTCTAAAACTTTAGAGAGGAAGGGACTATTTTGAACCTTCTCCATGACATCCTCATTCTTACCCTTGCTATCATTTTATTCCTCTTCTTCTTCCCATAATTCCTTCTACTCACCACATCTTTAGGTCTAGGGCCTAACTTCCTTCTAGATTTGTCCAGTTTAAACATTCTGGGAATTGTCAAGGGGTTTTTTATTGCTTAGTTTTTTGCTCACCCATGTGATTCCCTTCCTACAGGTGGTACCTATATTCTCGTCATTAAGGATTTTAATTTTTCCTTCTCGCTTTTCTTAGCCAAGGCAGTGAGTTCTTCATCAACCTTGGGTTTGATGGTGGGTGGGAAGAACTTTGACCAGTAATTTTTAAGGGTAAAGTATGCAAGCTAAGGATATGAGGGCGAAGGGACTTTTAATATTTAAAGAGATAGAAAATTAGTGCTTGAAGATAAATAATTTAATTGTTTCCTTCCTCACATTTATTCCTAATATTCCACATGCAATCTTCGATAGAATGTAATTGGAGAAAAATGAAGGAAATACAATCCTTGTTCTGAAAATGGTTAAGAATAGGAAAGTGGTAGTAATAGAAGACCTTGAATCTATCCTACATGCTACCATATCATACTATAACATAGAATACCATATCCCATAGTTTTGGAAGATTTTCTTGCACGAAACCACCATGGAAATAGATATAGGTTTTGTCCAAGAAAAAGAAGTTTTTGAGGCTCATCTCATTTGCCACTCTAGCCTTCTTCCTCCATGATTTTACTTCCATTGACATGATATTTGTGTTGGCTCTCAAATCTTGAATGACCTCAAAAGTGATTCCATTAATAGTAACCTAACACTTCTTCAAAGAGTCCACAAAGTGCCTCGTGAGCATCTCATCATGGCCCTTGATGCTCTCCATGAAAGGGATGAATCCATCTTCCTTCAAATGTGGCCACATGGCTATGTCTTCCATAATATCTCTCTTAATTCTTGATGGTTCAATTCTCAAATTCTCTCCCTCCATAACTTTATCTTCATCAAGGTATCCAATCGGATCTTCTTCCCCTTCCTTAAGTTTGAATGCCATATCCTTCACCCACTTCAACAAAATATTCAAAAAAAACTAGAGGTGAATCGTAATACACTAGGTGCCAAAGCTTAAAATTATGAAAATCCAGAGTGAAGAACGGCCACTTAGGTTCTATAGGTTTTGATTTAGGATAATATTTGTTCTTAAGTTGCAAGATAATAATATATTTCTAATTTCCTTTTGAAGCCCAGTCTCAAGATTTGGAAATCCATCTTGGATGATGTAAAATATCACCCCAATTATTGCATTGAATAATGACTTTCCAATTCCCATCACAAGTAATGATTACCACATTTTATCTAAAGGTAGCATCACATGTGTTTATCAGCATAAAGGCCTCATTCAAACTTAGCACCATGATGACACTACCCACCAAACAAACCAAATAATTTTTTGGTCATACTAATAGCCATCACCAAGTTCATTGTGACGAGACTATCACTGTCGTACGCTAGAAAATTGTACTCCATGAGTGAAAGGCCTCTTTTTCAACAACTGATTTGATCACCATCGGAAGATCTTCATGCTCATTCTACCAAAATTAAGCATTGATGATATTATGAAATTTTATCTTGATTTACCACTTATAATCAAGGTGGCATACCAACTCATCATAATATCCCTCTTGATAATCTTAATGACTAACGAATAATCTCCCTCCACAAGCAAGTTTTGAATTTTCATGCTACTAGCTAGTTGCACTCCCCACACAAGTCCATGCACTTTTGCCTCATTACTCAAAAGTCTTCCACATTTTTTACAATATTTGTTGATACAAGCTCCTTGTGCACTCTATATTATTCCTCCCAACACAGTGTCCACCCAATGCTTAGACCCATCAAAATTGAATTTCATCTAGTTCAAGGGAGGTGGCTGCCACTTAGTTTGCTATCTTTTCTGGAAGTTAGTATTATCAATTCTCTTAATAACTTTATTGATGCCCCAAAACTGTGCCCAATCCACTCAATTTGTGTGGGGGAGTGAGTAGGCGGTTTAAATTTCCAACTAAGGGTACACTTACTCAAAATCCTCTAAAAGTTTTATGTGTGACCACTCCTAGAAGAGTAATTGTAGCTTTGAAGATATGATTATTTATTCTTTCCATATTTTTTAGTAGATATAGGGTGAATGACCTTTCGTATCATTTTTATCAAGGTTTTTAGAACTTGGAATTATAAATTCTCACAATAACTTGATTGGTGCAAAAGAAATGTATTGAGTCCTACTCAATTTGTGTTTGTGTGTGTATGGGGGGCGAGGGGGTGGTGAGGAGGTGGTTTCCATTTTGAGCTAAGGGAACACTCGCTAAATCCTCACATAATTTTATGTGTGACCACTCCCAAAGGGGTACTTGTATATCTAAAGATATGGTTGTTCTCTTCCTTCCATACGTTCCAGTTATAAAGATGTTATTCAGAGAAAGAAAATAAAATAGTTAATTATATTAGAAAAGTTTGAAAAACATATTATGTACTAGAGGAGAAAGTTCTCTTCAAGAATGTATGTTTTAGTTTTTTATTTCGATATATATGTTATGAGAATTATGGTGGGAGATGAAAGATGACAATTGTAGATGATTTGGTATGGAGTTGTTATAAAAGAGAAAAGTCTAGGTCAAAAACCATAAAAAAATTCTTCATGAACTATCTATATATGTCATATATAACATGTTTTGAAATTAGAAATAAATCAGTTTATTTGTATATAAGTGTTTGGTAGGAACTAGACCCCTAATTTTTTGCAGTTTAAAAATTATCTTAATTTTTTTTTTTAATATAAATTCCAATTTAGAAAATATATCTAAAATAAAAATCATAAACTTCATCCAATTTTAAACATTTGATCAATTTAGAGTGTTCACAAATTCCAAAAAACAATGCAAGTTTATGTCATTCAAGTTGAATATTTCTAGTTTTGTTAGCCTTGTCCTTTTAATAAGTGTGGCAACTAATTGTACTTTTACGTAGTCTAGAAGAACTACCAAATCTGCCAACTCCTTCATAGAAAGACTCCAATTTGTGGTTTCAACATAAAACCAGATGATAGATCTTTGAAATTCTTGAAGAAGTTGCAATCAACAACATGTTCAACCTTCTCTTGTCTTCTTCCTATCTTATTTATGATAAGGTTTCTTCCAATCTATTATCTACTATAAATTTTCATACTCTATGTAATTTCCCCCTTGAAAAGGTAAAGAATATGTAGATCAATCATCATCAATCATAGAACTCTCTTCTTTTTATGAGTATATAAATTATTCCTAAATGAATACTAGATGAAGGAGTAAATAAGAAAGAAGCAATATTAATTTTACCTATCAATACTACGGATTAAATATTATATACACGAAGATATTATTAAGAAATATTAGAATTCTAGTTGGTGTCCCTCTTAAAATTTAAAGAGGAGTTAATTAATTCTTTCTCCAAATCTTAAGAAAATCCTACCAATCATTGTCTATATCTGGAACCCACCGATCAACCAATTTTTAAGACTTTGGATTTATTACAGAAAGTTTCCAATGTGATTTTCAATCATATATCAAAAAAAAAAAATGGAAATAAGCTTAGTTAGAATGGGGAAAATGCATAAATATTCCTTGAACAAGTTTTTTGAATACATTTCTTTCTCTTTATATAGTTGAATGATAAAATTTGGATATGTTTCAAAATTAATAGGAACCTCTTCATAAAAGAGGGTCACAATAAAAATAAGTTGAAAATGTAACGATACCATTAAGAAATGATAGAATAATTTGAAAGAATTGTTGACAAAATGAAACTAAAGTGATTGCTATACTATGCTAATAGCTCCAACTTGTCAAATAATTCAATAAACCACTTCAAAAAAAAAATCAAGGCCATTAAAATGAAGTTTGAGCTTTTCTAATCTATTTGTCTAAATAACCTTAAAATTTTCATATTTTTCTTCAATAAATAAATGTCATTGGCATTTGTAGAAACATAAATAGTTAAAAATAGATCATGATGTTAAATTTCAGAAAAACAATTTAATTTTTTACTTTATTATTGATATAATATACCAAAAATATATCTTAGAATATACGGAACCTAATTTTTATTATCATGAAATGATTATTGAAGTGGAGGGGATGGGTGGAATGAAGCAAGGGTTTGTATAGGTTATAGTGAGAGATAGAAGTTTTTCCTATGCTTTTGATGATAGACCCTTGATAGTGGAACTCAATAGAAATAACCAGCTTTTAGGTTCTCTAAACAGTCATACATATGTAGTTATAGAGGATGGGTATGAAGATTTTTTTTACAAAATTATGGAGGAACTCATGGATCCTAGGATAGATCGACTTTTCCAACATCCTTGAGGGAGAATATTCAAAATTATATGCAAAGGACATTACAACCCTAAAAGAGAAGAGGCCTCAGATGAAAACAAGAAAAAAATCGTGTGGCCCTTTTTTGGGGTTAAACCTAGCAATAAATATTTATTTACCCCAGTGAATAATATTTTAAATCAAAAAATGGTACTTTTCTATTTTGATCTCAAGTTTTGTGATTGACCACAATATGTATTTAATTTCTTTATATCTTGTGAGAAAGTTGACGAGTCCTAGAACCAACTATAGAGAAGGAAATAGTAGAAAGCTAGAGGAATATAAAAATCTCAAGGGATAGACCTTCCCTTGTGCTACATCATTTAAACTAGCATGGAAAGATAGAGAGATTAAATATTATACTTTTTCGTAAAGAATTATTTATAAACTAGGATGTTGTGTTGCAATAATACATTTTAAAGTGTGAAAGTGCATAATAGTTTGTTACCAAACTATCAGTTATATAGTTACTAAAGGTTATGTACAGGATCATGGTGGGCCAAAAAATGGTGATGAGAAAAAAAAACTAGTCTAACAACATCCAAAAAGTGTTTTGCAATTTGCGTTGACTTTTTGCTTCCAATCCTAATACTAATGCAAAGGAAAAAACATTACACAACCTTATCGCATATCCGATACATTGGTTACCCAAAACTTGCACATAGGCTTTTAAAAAAATTGAATGCAAATTTTTCTGAATTCTTACCATTTGAACAACTAAAGTGATCGAGTTCTAGTAGTGTAATCAAGTATATAAATCAATGCAATATATTTTCCACTAGATTCTGCATCCTAGCACAAGTAATTTGATTTTTTTTGTTTTGCACTTGATTTTTTACTAGCCATGTGTGCTTCTTTCTCTTGCATATGTGAAGTTACCTATGAATATTTTAGCTTTGTTAGTAAAATTAACTTATCTTTAACTTTATGAAGAAGAATATGGTATTAATGTATAGTACTATAGACAAATGATATCGAACTTATCAAGCATTGAACAATTATCCTAGGAAGGAAGTCAAGGAAATGATTGGTACAAAGGTTTCCAAGGATATTATTTGAGTAAAGATTTGAGAATGATTGAGAAAATTGAAAATTTTAATTTGCCACACAATTTTTAACTCTAAATAAAATCAAACTAGCATAGGAGAACCATAACTCCATGACAAGGATAATTGAATCCTAAAATTTATTAATTCTCAAGGATGATTTGGGATCCTAGTAATTGTGGGAAATGCTAGGCCTGGGATTTAACTTCTAGAAAATCGCTTGCAGTTTATAAAGTGAATTGTGAAATAATTTCTTCCACATGAAGTGACAGATATATTGTAGGAATGAGATAGTTAATATGATCCAACCAATGAGAAGGATCACCATCATTGGATACATTTAATATCTAATTATGATGCATTGTGGAGGGTAGATTATTGTTGAATAACTTGGGGATTAAACTATTTGTAACTTTAAAGAGGCAAGTCATAAACCCTTTGATTTTCAAGACTAAGCTAGTGGACGAATATCATTGATTTAGGAAAATTTGAAGAGAAACAAAAGAAATCCAAGTAAGGATAGATTGCTATAGATTTCAAATGATCAATGATAAATTAAAAGATTATGTTTCTTACTGTCTGAAATATATTTTAAATTTTAGATTTAAATAAAAATAAAATATTAAAAATATTTTTTCTAATATAATATCATATGTAAATTAAAATTGACTACAGATTAAAATTGCACAAAGAACGTAAATTAA
The DNA here is from genome assembly GCA_028749045.1 of Cupressus sempervirens. NCBI lineage: Eukaryota > Viridiplantae > Streptophyta > Pinopsida > Cupressales > Cupressaceae > Cupressus > Cupressus sempervirens. The sequence continues at coordinate 1,017,052,520 of CM053785.1, forward strand.
GTATAATAACAACTACTTATTTTATTTATTTAGTGAAAAGAAACTTCCAAACATTGTCAATGTCTTGGAATGACGTTTTAATAACAAGTCAAAGTCCCAAGTGTCCTCGTCAGGATCTATGGTTGAATTAAGAAGTGTTTGAGATACAAATAACCTGCAATTCTTTCACCGTACGCGGCAACTAGAACTCTGGATGTTGCGGCGAGAAGATCAGCTATATGTGTCATTTGGCTGTACAAACTAGTGATGTGGAGCTTGTGGCGAGTTGAGGTTGAAATTGTAATCCGTATTGCAGGTCAAATGGGTAAAAATGTTTCGTGTGATCGAGGCGATCGAGATAATTACGTGGACTGTATGTTCGATTGTCAAAGCATAGATATCTTATGCGGAAACTCTAATCTGTTGAATTCTATTCCTGAAGATAGATAGACATTGAGCCTCGTAGAACCGTGAGCAGGTTAAAAGATGCATCCGCGTTATATTCCAACAAATGAAACTGAATGTAGTCGTGTTATTGGGATAAGGGGGGTTGAAGAGTTTGCACTTTAAATGGTTTCCATAGCATCTGGTGGCAAAGTATATGTACAAATGGTTTGCCGCAATGACCGACTCGATTGCAAACTATAAATACCCAATCGGGCCTTGTGGTTTTCATTCACTAAGTATCACAAGTATTGCATCCTACAACCAAAATCGTAGCCATTAATATTTAGCTTTTTTCCAAAGATATCAGTTTGTCCGAATTAGTTGAGGAGTAACTATGGCCGCCAGAGGTATGTATACATTAGATAAGTTGCTGTTAGAATTGTAATTGGAAGATCGGTGGCGCAGTATGTTTTGATTGTGATTGTTATTAGAATATTTTCTAATGTTGAATGCCCCGTGCAGTGGGAGTGTGCTGTGGAACATCGGGGAATGTACCCAGCCCGCGCGAGGTGGTGGAGCTGCTGAAGCGCCACAACATCGGGAAAGTGAGGATTTTGGAGGCACATGATCATGATCGCGTCGAAGCTCTGAGAGCCCTGGAGAAGACGGGCATAGAAGAAGTAATAGTTGGACTGAGGAACGAGGAGCTCGAGAAGGTTGCGAGCAACCAGGCGGCAGCCAATGGGTGGGTGAGGGACAACGTTGGCTCCTTCTACCCGGCCGCCAATATCAAATACATTTCGGTGGGAAACGAGGTGCTGCATTACGGAAACGAGAGATACGTCTCACATCTCCTCCCCGCAATACGAAACATTCAGACCGCACTGCGCAAGGCCAATCTGGACAAGGATATAAAGGTCTCCACCACCCAGGCGGCCTCATCTGTGCTGGCGGGAGCGGGAGATTCTTATTATGATCCGCGCCCCTCTCAGGGTGAGTTCCGCAACGATCTAAAGAGCACACTCCGCCCTCTGCTAAAGTTCTTGGCTGACAACGGCTCTCCATTCATGGTGAATGTGTACCCTTATTATACCTACGCGGGCAACAGGGACCAGATATCCTTGGACTATGCGCTCTTCAAACCCTCCGCCCCGGTGGTGCACGACGGAGGTCTTCAGTACAGGAATTTGTTCGACGCGACGGTGGACTCTGTCATTGCCGCGCTTGAAAGAGAGGGACATCCACGTCTACCCCTGCTCATTACGGAGAGCGGGTGGCCCTCTGCGGGAGATGATGGGGTGGCAACCGTGGACAACGCCAGGGCGTACAATAACAACCTCATCAGGCATGTCTCCTCCAACCAGGGAACGCCCAGGAGGCCTGGAAACCCCATCCACGCCTACATTTTCTCCCTCTTCAACCACAACATCGAGTCCGGCCCCGATGTCCAGCGCCATTTCGGCCTCTTCTATCCCAACAAAACTCCCGTCTACCCCGTCGACTTCACCCCCACCCCATACTAGGTAGTGGAATCTTTCCGGATTATTATCTATCTATCTATCACTCACCAATAATACAGAGGTCTCGGTCCGCTATGTCCTCCGGATAATTATCTATCTCTCGCCAATAATGCAGAACGCATGGCTTTCTATGCCTTCTTTACATTGTAAATAATTACCACTGCTAAATAAGTGAAGTGTATCACCTTTTCTTTAGTGTAATAATTGATCCTCAATATAATAAGACTTGCTTGATATCGTTTGGAATATAATTAGTCACTTTAAGGAATTACTTGTATTTCGTTGGAAAGGAAATAAAAACCACATTTCACTAATGAAAGAGAATCACTCTCCACATAAAATCGTTAATAAAATATACTAATTCAATGTCAAATCAAGGATACCTCCACTCTCAGTGATTAAAAAAATGGGCTAGATATTTTCACAATCTAAATGTTATAACTGTAAATAAAGTAGGAGAACAATAAAATTAAGAGTTCATATTAGTCCTTATGAAATAGTATAAATGTGAACAAACATTTATAAATACATGGATAACTCTATAGTAATTACCTTGGAATTAGCACTCCATTGTGTAAAATATATTTTTATTATGCTTCTATAAATGATGGTCAAATTTTATCTGCTAAAGAAAACAATTAAATTTTAAATGCAGTTTACAAAAGTATATTAGAATATCTCAACATTAACTTTGATGGTCTTGAATTAATTTTTGAAGTCGGGTGTTAAATTATTTTGCAAGTTGGAGCTTTCCGGATTATTATCTACCCATCTATCACTCACCAATAATACAGAGGTCTCGGTCTGCTATGTCCTCTAGATTATTATCTATCTCTCACCAATAATGTAGAAGGCATGGCTTTCTATGCCTTCCTCTACATTGTAAATAATTACCACTCCTAAATAAGTGAAGTGTATCACCTTTTTCTTTAGTGCAATTGATCCTCTATATAATAAAACTTGCTTGATATCATTTGGAATATAATGAGTAACTTTAAGGAATTATTTGTATTTCATTGAAAAGGAAATAAAAATGGCATTTCACTAATTAAAGAAAATTACTCTCCGCATAAAATCATTAATCAAATATAGTAATTCAATCTCAAATCAAGGATACCTTCACTCTCAATGATGAAAAAATGGGCTAGATATTTTCACAGTCTAAATGTTAAAATAAGTGCAAGTAAAGTAGGAGAGGAATAAAATTAAGAGTTATTAGTCCTTATGAAATAGTAGAAATTCGAACCAACATTTATAAATACATGTACAACTCTATAGTTATTTCCTTGAAATATAGAAAAAATTATATTTACTTTAATCATTTTATGGTTCATAAAATTGTGTTTTCTTTTAATAGTATACTAAGTATATATATTTTGCTAGTAATGTTAGAAACCTTATTAATATTTCAAAATTCTTCTTGAAATGTAATGGCTCTTATTTAATATATCAAGTCTGGGCTCGCCCTCTTCTTATTGAAAAAATGTAATATTTTAGTTGACAGTTTATAAAGAAATAAGGATAAAATAATAAATATGATTTATCAGGCATCTAGTTGTCAAATGGTGTCATGAGCTTTAAGGCTTGAAAGATTTATATTAAATTTTTTGAAACATCTAAAAAAAAAAAAAAAATTAGTAGTAATTTTAAATTCTAATAGTCTTGATCAAGAAACTTGGACTAACTATTAAATTGTAGCTAAGAATGAGCTATTGGTGGTTTTTAAGTAATATTTGGTTGTATTCTAATTCCTCAATTAAATAATTCCAAATTTCACATTCATGCCACATTTTCTAGAGAATTCTATTATTATATATTATCTTTGTATATGTGTAATTCTTCATCAGTTGTTATTTTTCTACTAGGGAAACTAGGGAACACACCTTTTAACTTTGTACACTATATAGGACCCCTAGTCCCAAGCAAGACTAGAGGCTTTCTTTCTATGTTCTTTTCTGCCAGTGCCTATTTGAACTGAGATTTTGTAAATTTTATGTTAATATAATCTATAAGGCTTCGACCTTTTATGGATTAAAAAGATATTTATTAATTAATTTTACAAAGAATTAAAAACTCTCGTTAAACACGCATTACACAAACTCCTCTATATCTAATTTTCCTCTAGGTGGTATTAATGGTCACTCTTTCAAAAAATAGAGTGTTGTATTAGTTCTTTCGATTTAATATCTCTAGGAATTCCAATTTAATAGAAAAAGTTATATTTTACTTTAATCATTTTAAGGTTCACCGAATTGTGTTTTGTTTTAATCAGTATACTAGGTATTTATATGTTTTTCTAGTAATGTTAGAAGCCTTAGTAATGTTTCAAATCTCATCTTAAAATTTAATAACTCTTATTTAATATATCAAGTTCAGGATCACCCTCTTCTTATTGAAAAAATGTAATAGTTTAGTTGATAATTTATAAAGAAATAAGTATAAAATAAGAAGTGTTTGAGATACAAATAACCTGCAATTCTTCCACCGTACGCGGCAACTAGAACTCTGGATGTTGCGGCGAGAAGATCAGCTATATGTGTCATTTGGCTGTACAAACTAGTGATGTGGAGCTTGTGGCTAGTCGAGGTTGAAATTGTATTCCGTATTGCAGGTCAAATGGGTAAAAATGTTTCGTGTGATCGAGGCAATCGAGATAATTACATGGACTGTATGTTCGATTGTCAAAGCATAGATATCTTATGCAGAAACTCTAATCTGTTGAATTCTATTCCTGAAGATAGATAGACATTGAGCCTCGTAGAACCGTGAGCAGGTTAAAAAATGCATCCGCGTTATATTCCAACAAATGAAACTGAATGTAGTCGTGTTATTGGGATAAGGGGGTTTGAAGAGTTTTCACTTTAAATGGTTTCCATAGCATCTGGTGGCAAAGTATATGTAGAAATGGTTTGCCGAAATGATCGACTCGATTGCAAACTATAAATACCCAAGCGGGCCTCGTGGTTTTCATTCACTAAATATCACAAGTATTGCATCCTACAACCAAAATCATAGCCATTAATATTTAGCTTTCCACCGTACGCGGCAACTAGAACTCTGGATGTTGCGGCGAGAAGATCAGCTATATGTGTCATTTGGCTGTACAAACTAGTGATGTGGAGCTTGTGGCTAGTTGAGGTTGAAATTGTAATCTGTATTGCAGGACAAATGGGTAAAAATGTTTTGTGTGATCAAGGCGATCGAGATAATTACGTGGACTGTATGTTCGATTGTCAAAGCATAGATATCTTATGCAGAAACTCTAATCTTTTGAATTCTATTCCTGAAGATAGATAGACATTGAGCCTCGTAGAACCGTGAGCAGGTTAAAAAATGCATTCGCGTTATATTCCAACAAATGAAACTTAATGTAGTCGTGTTATTGGGATAAGGGGGTTTGAAGAGTTTGCACTTTAAATGGTTTCCATAGCATCTGGTGGCAAAGTATATGTAGAAATGGTTTGCCGAAATGACCGACTCGATTGCAAACTATAAATACCCAAGCGGGCCTTGTGGTTTTCATTCACTAAATATCACAAGTATTGCATCCTACAACCAAAATCGTAGCCATTAATATTTAGCTTTCCACCGTACGCGGCAACTAGAACTCTGGATGTTGCGGCGAGAAGATCAGCTATATGTGTCATTTGGCTGTACAAACTAGTGATGTGGAGCTTGTGGCTAGTTGAGGTTGAAATTGTAATCCGTATTGTAGGTCAAATGGGTAAAAATGTTTCGTGTGATCGAGGCGATCGAGATAATTACGTGGACTGTATGTTCGATTGTCAAAGCATAGATATCTTATGCAGAAACTCTAATCTTTTGAATTCTATTCCTGAAGATACAAATAACCTGTAATTCTTCCACCGTACGCAGCAACTAGAACTCTGGATGTTGCGGCGAGAAGATCAGCTATATGTGTCATTTGGCTGTACAAACTAGTGATGTGGAGCTTGTGGCTAGTTGAGGTTGAAATTGTAATCCGTATTGCAGGTCAAATGGGTAAAAATGTTTCGTGTGATCGAGGCGATCGAGATAATTACGTGGACTGTATTTTCGATTGTCAAAGCATAGATATCTTATGCAAAAACTCTAATCTGTTGAATTCTATTCCTGAAGATAGATAGACATTGAGCCTCGTAGAACCGTGAGCAGGTTAAAAAATGCATCCGCATTATATTCCAACAAATGGAACTGAATGTAGTCGTGTCCAAAGATATCAGTTTGTCCGAATTGGTTAAGGAGTAACTATGGCCGCCAGAGTTATGTATACATTAGATAAGTTGCTGTTAGAATTGTAATTGGAAGATCGGTGGCACAGTATGTTTTGATTGTGATTTTTATTAGAATATTTTCTAATTTTGAATGCCACGTGCAGTGGGAGTGTTCTATGGAACATCGGGGAATGTACCCAGCCCGCGCAAGGTGGTGGAGCTGCTGAAGCACCACAACATCGGGGAATGTAATGACTCTTATTTAATATATCAACTTCAAGATCACCCTCTTCTTATTGAAAAAAAGTAATAGATTAGTTGATAATTTATAAAGAAATAAGGATAAAATAATAAATACAATTTATTGGGCTTCTAGTTATGAAATGGTGTCAGGAGTGCATATCAAATTCTTTCTCTAAGGCTTGAAAGATTCACATTAAGTTTTTTGAAACATCTAAAGAAAAATAAAATATTTTTGTTTTATTCATTTCTTGACTTTCATTTGGAGCATAGGAGGGTCCTTCTAGGACCAAAGTGTGAAGGGTGGCACACAATCGACGTTAGAGCCCAAGGTGACTAGTTCTGGATAACCCATGATGTAGTTTTTAATTAAGTGGAAACTTCAAAAAATTAAATAGATTTCGTATTTCAAATTAATAAAGGATAATGGTGTCTCACCCATGCATAGAGTATGCAAAAGGTCTTTTGTAAGGATGGGTTGATAAGGCTTTGTCATTGTTGGGGCATTAATCTGGAAGTACCATGTCAAACTATTGACCCAATGCAAATAAAAAATGATGTTCAAATTAGTCTCCTAGATGACTATTGACCCAATGCAATTCAAAACCATGTTGTTTTAGTCTCCTATATGACCATTGTTGATTGTGCTCTTCCATGAGCTCTAAGAGTTGGTAGTATTTTTTTGTATAACAAACAAGGAAATATATTAGAATGTGTGAACATTTAAATAGGCAAAGGGATGAATGTATTAAAAAGTATACAATAAATTTCTCTATAGAACAAGGAGAGATGCCTAGATTTTCTGGAAAATATGTCATTTTCTTAATATACTAATGCATTGAAATCCTTTTCTCAAAAGATTTTATGTGTCTGTCTAAGTTAAAGTAAACTATAAAAAAATATGGAATTCAACAAAGTTTGTGATAAGTTATGCAACTGTTAAAAAATTAATCATGTACTTTTACCTAAAGAAATATAAGAATTTTTTTAATTAAAATTTATATAATTAGATTTAAAACACTAAAGATCCATTTTTATGGACCTTTAATTTATTTTATGTACACTTAATTCAATCATTATAATGGTTGAGTTCAAATCTGCAACACTAAGGTTTGTAAGGTTCAAAAAATTGGAAAGAAAAAAGAGGGAAATAAATGTTTCATTATGTTTACTTGTCATGTCCCATTCATATAGTGACTCTGTAGTGGACCAACATTGTAGTTTCTAGACAATTATTTCTTTTTTTGTGTGTAAATAAGGCATATTTGTATTCTCCTCCTCTTTTCCCGCATCCCTTTAGCATTTCTCAAGCTCTCAAGTATTAGGAATATCTAATCTTTTGATCCCTTTCTAACAATTATAATTTCAAGATTCCTTGTCCTTGAACATATTTCTATCATGTATATCTTTCCCTGATATCTCTTCCATTGAAACTTTAAGCTAGTCCTTCTAAGAGTCTTTCATTCCTTCCTCTTTAGTGTGTAAAGGTGTCCCCTTCCTAGGTGGTCTTCTCATCTCATGCTCAAATCATCATCCTTACTAATAAATTTTTACATATAATTGAATTATAGTTAATATTTTTCTTGAAAATTGTAATATTGATCGAATGCATTGCAAAGCCAAATTCTTTTGATTTCCTAGACAATCATTGTCTAATCTTTTCTTTCCTGATATGTAAGAGTTGGTAATATTTATTTGTGCAAAAAATAGGGAAATGTGTTGGAATGTGTAAGCATTTAAATGGATAAAGGGAATTTTCTAGAAAAGTATGTCATTTTTTAATATATCATTGTATTGGAATTCTTCTTTCAAAAGCATGAAGAACAAAATTTAACCATTATAATAATGTTATTTTATTTTTGATCGATAAGAGGCCGAAGCTAAAATTAATTTATTTATTTTTTGTGATTAATTTTTTTTTATGAAGCTTGAGTAGATTCAAACTCAAGACCTCCTAGATACCATTGTGTTGTAGGCTATTTCCTAATTTTAACCATTACAAACTTACAAATTATTTAACAATATAATATTTTAGTTAATATAATTTTCATATGGGAATGTAGTATCATACAAAGGCCATGTGTTGTCACAACTTAGAAAGTTTAAAATGTTTCCATCATAGATATTTTTAAAAAAAATATATGATTTTAAAATTAAAAATATATATAATAATCTATTTTATCATTTTGGAAAATTTACTTGTCTATTTCGACCTATTCACCACCCGAACCTAAATCTAATCTAACTACTACCTTAGTGATTTGTTGAAAATTAGCGCTTTTATTCACCACCCGATTCCCAGAACCTAAATCTAATCTAACGACTCCTTTCTTTCTTTATTTAAAAGAAACCTCTTAACTTTCACAACCACATGGAATGATGTGTTGATAACTAGTGTCAATGCCGAAGTACTTTCACTTTGCATGAAAACCCATCATTCGAGTGATACATGTAGAGGGAGTGTTTGAAATAAGTTATAGTTCCTAATTTCGTAATAACTTAAGTATATTCTAAATGTAGTCTGATGAAAATAACCTACAATTATTCCACCATATGTGGAAACTATTGATGTGGATATGGTGGTGAGATGAAATTCAAATTGTGATCCGAGTAAAATAGTTGCATGTTGTTCTCTATTCTGAATGGATGGAGTAAAATAATGTGATTGTATGATCGATGGTCAGAATATATATATCTTTCTTATATTCCTATGCAAAAACTCTAATTTGTTGAATTCAATTCCTAAAGATAGATAGACATTAATCCTCGTAGAACTGTGAGAAGGTTAAAAGATGCATCTATAGCCCCGTGCAGTGAGAGTGTGCTATGGAACATTGGGGAATGTACCCAGCCTGTAAAAAGTGATGGAGTTTAAACATCACACTAAGACTTGATTTTTAGTGTAAAAGTGTTAAATAGTCAAAGTTTGACTTACTTTTCCTAGCTTAATTTCTTCCTTAGTGTGTGATGTTTAAGGTTGACAATGATGGAGTTACTGGAGTACACAACATTGGGAAAGTGATGGTTTTAGAAGCACACGATCACGTGGAAGCTCTAAGAGCCCTAGAGAAGACTAACATAGAAGAAGTAGTAGTGGGAGTGAGGAATGAGGAGCTCAAGAAGGTTGCAAGTGACCAGATGGCAGCTAAGGAGTGGGTGAGGGACAACTGTCACAACCTATTTTCCCTGAACCAAATAAATCGGTGAATTTAATTCCACATGGAATTATTCTTATAACTTTTTATTGTTTATAAAATTAAACTTAGCATTAGCGGCTGATGGTATGATTAAAAGGAAATGATGAATGTAGTTATTTGTTTTTCAAACCTATTAAATTTTCTTCTTACCAAATTTTGTGCACTGCCATGAATCTGGATGGTTAGAGTAACTCAATTGAGTACCTGATTCTTGTTGTGTTGAGTTATTTTCTCATATCTAAGGTGAGTAATTGGGGAGAGGAATGACTACTTACTAATATTTCATGTGCATATCTGATTTAGGGGGGTAGAGAGTTCAATTTTGGCTTTAGTACGGTCCATATTTGTGAAGCCCTTTTCTATTTTTCCTGAGCATTAATCTAGAGGCGAGTGCTTGCTACTGTCAAATCGGCAATGGTAGATGTAAATATGGGAGAATTTGAGACCTTTTCATTTCAGGCCAAAATTAATCAGCTTTTGAGTCTCATTATTAACACCTTTTATAGTAACATTGAGATTTTTCTTCAGGAACTTATCGGCAATGCTTCTGATACTTTGGACAAGATTCGGTTTGAACGGCTAATGGGTAATAGCAAATTGGATGCTCAACCTGATCTTCTCATTCAAATTATTCCTAAAAAATCAAACAAGTGCCTAAGTATTGTGGATAGTGGAATTGGCATGACCAAGGGTGGGGAAGATTAGGCTAGAGATGGTGTGAGATCTCTATTTGCCAAGCAAAGTTACTACAGCTATACCAGTGAGCTTCGGATAGAACCCGGAGGAACCAAGGAATCAAGCTATGAAGTTGACAAGCATTGACCTCTAAACTTTAGGTTCCATTTCTTTATTATATTCCTTCTCACTAAATCAGCTTTGTGTATATGTGTGGAAAGAATTAGATGAACATTGATAGATTCAATCTAAGTAAGGATTGAACATTTTGTCTGAGTGAGTGTCTTACTTGATTGGGTTTCCACCTTTAACCACATCTCCCTCTTGTATTGCTATCAGGGATTCTAAATTAAAGGAAATAATAACTCAAGGAAACAAAAAATAAAAATAAAAATTTGGACGCCCTTCATTCAATAGTTGAAGGATAATGTACCATCCCCAAATAAAAATTGGGACGCCCTTTATTCTGGAAGCTAGGCTTCTCGTGCTAGGGTCGTGGAATTCTTCGTGTTAGGAAGAATTTTGAGGAAAGTGTCACTCTATGGTTGGTGAGGTTAAAGTACCTGGGCCAAACTTCTGTCTCAGGAAGTAGGTGGGAGATGTCCTATAGCTTTGGAGATTGGATTCACTGAAGAACACAATGAAAATGTCATCTTAGTTTGATTTTTTATCTCATCATTTGAGATGTACTTAATTACATCATTATTTGATGATTTAATGGCATAAAGGCCATACATCGCAACATGTTCTTATATGTTGGTTAAGCACACTATGTTGACAAAATGGGCGTGAGGGCCAAAGGTCACTCAATTGATAAAAATTGGATTACTGATCCTTGCAAGTGATTAGTGAGCATACCTAGATGATTTAATTAATGGTGCTGACCATATGATAGATGACACTGTGCTCGTATGATGTGCCTATTGTTCCATGTCTGACATGTAGGTCTGCATTTTCTATGATGGCCAGTGAGGTATGATGCTTTACATTATACTTCGTATATTTAGTAAATCATGCATTTGATGGATAGATTCCTTAGATAATGTCATGTGTTACATTTGTAAATGGATAATTATTGTTAATCCTTGATTATGGCAGTGAAACAAATGTTAACTAATCAAGCTATAGTTTTCTTATTTATGTGATTCTTTTGATATTTTCATTTATGGGATAGTCATATGATGATATGTTGTGTTCGACAATTTGGTTGATAATTGGATAGGAAAAAAAATTACAGCTATCATTTTGACATGAATGTTGGAAAGTAGAATGAAGTTGCAAACTTAATTGGAAGATATTGTATCTACTTGTTGATTCAACTAATTGTAGACAAATTTTGGCTAACTCAATTTGACTTTTTTGCCTATGTGGCAAGTGTATGAAAATATGGTCTTTCTATGAGGATGGAGACACTTATGTATCTATTTTGATAATATTTTTGTATTGGTGTTATGTATATGTGATGATCCACCATGCATGTGACTTTTACTTTATAGAAAGTTGTTAACACCTTTTATTTTGTCAATTTGGTCAATGAATAATGATCAACTATGTAGTCATCTTTAGTTATCTATTTGACTACTAGTCGATATGGTGTTCAACATAGACTTAGACCCTTTGGTTGACTTTTTTGTTTAGGATTTGGTTGAATTATCTATTGGTGTAGAACTTGGATTAATGCTACTTGACATATTTGATTGTGAGACATTCTATCCTTGATCTATCTATAATATTTGTCAAATATATGTTGTTAATTTGGAGCTATATGACACGTTAAGATGCATAATGATGATTAAATGTTAATGATTACATTAATAATTTTATATGTGCATGTCATTATTTTTCCTGATGATCTAATCAGGATGACTTAGATGTAATTAGATTGCATTACTTGATTATGTTTCGAGGACACTGGTCTATTGATGTGGACAATTACTCACTTAGCGAGCACATGTTAGATGGTATGTATGGTACATATGGCTTGTGATTATAAGATGAGTTAAGAAGTCATAAAGTTGAACAAAAATTTTGACTACTAATATTGGAGTTGATCTCCTTGAGATACTAATTAGTATGGCAGGATGTGGATAAGAAGTACCTACTAGCAAGGAAAAATCCCCAGGTGATGCCAAGGTATGGCAAGTGCATAGGTATGTGTGTGATATCATGTGATTTTAAGTCAAATGTAAAAAATTTGAGACTTCTTGAGATAAGGAAGTATATGATTTTATATTTCATTGGAAGGTCAATTTGATTTATAATATATGATGGACTGACATTGGGTGTTGTTCTTGTAATGTAACAGAGGGAACAACACACTATCAAAAAGGGGGAATATTGTCGGAGAGAGGTAGCCTAACCCTGTAAAACTATAGAATGGTAATGGAATTCACACACTCACATGGGAAATTTCTTCAAATGATTAAATAATTCAAAGTATGTATGTTTCTCCATGAATTGTGTTACTTCAATTATGTGTTAGTTCAATTATGTGCTATGAAAGGTTCTATGTTAATATATCTAATGACAATTACATTTCATTCAAGTGATAAATTTGACAATTTTGTTGAAGTAGATGGTACACAATCTTGTTGATTTTTATAATTTCTTAATCAAAATATATGCATAACTTCAAGCATTGAAACATTGGAAGCCAAATTGTGAAAATGGTTCTCTTTGATTATGGATGCAATATTCTTCAAGCATCGAGGACGATGCATCTCCTAAGAGGGGAGGGATGTCACAACCTATTTTTCCTCAATGAAATAAATCGATGAATTTGATTCCAAAGGGAATTATTCTTAAAACTTTTTATTGTTTATAAAATTAAACTTAGCATTAGCGACTGATGGTATGGTTAAAAGGAAATGATGAATGTAGTTATTTGTTTCTCAAACCTATTAAATTGGCTTCTTATTGTTTCTCCAAGAGTAGGTGGAGCCAATCATTAGCCATGAAGTTGTATAGAGAGCGAATAGCCTCCACTTCTTCTTCATTGGTTACACCATCCTTGTTAGTCTACATGAGATAAAGGGTAGTGGTTGTTGAGTGCATAACACACACTGAGAAATTGGAAACCCTATCAAACTTATCGTCTAGGTCTATGCTCTTTTTTATTAGTTCAGTAATGGACCTCTCCAGCTTCTCCACCTCCAAATTTCCCTACACTTTATCATTTTTTTTCACTTTGGAATATTTTCGTTAAGTATGATCTCCCCCCAAGTCCTTACCCTTTTGGTCCCCATCTCCTTGAGTGACCTCCGCCTGGGTCTGCTGCCAAAGTTACACATCTTGATCAATAAAGTGACCATTCCCTTCTCTTCAACATTCTAATATTTCCCAGAATCTAGAGTTTGGGCATCACTTTTCAAAGTTTCTAAAACTTTAGAGAGGAAGGGACTATTTTGAACCTTCTCCATGACATCCTCATTCTTACCCTTGCTATCATTTTATTCCTCTTCTTCTTCCCATAATTCCTTCTACTCACCACATCTTTAGGTCTAGGGCCTAACTTCCTTCCAGATTTGTCCAGTTTAAACATTCTGGGAATTGTCAAGGGGTTTTTTATTGCTTAGTTTTTTGCTCACCCATTTGATTCCCTTCCTACAGGCGGTACCTATATTCTCGTCACTAAGGATTTTAATTTTTCCTTCTCGCTTTTCTTAGCCAAGGCAGTGAGTTCTTCATCAACCTTGGGTTTGATGGTGGGTGGGAAGAACTTTGACCAGTAATTTTTAAGGGTAAAGTATGCAAGCTAAGGATATGAGGGCGAAGGGACTTTTAATATTTAAAGAGATAGAAAATTAGTGCTTGAAGATAAATAATTTAATTGTTTCCTTCCTCACATTTATTCCTAATATTCCACATGCAATCTTCTATAGAATGTAATTGGAGAAAAATGAAGGAAATACAATCCTTGTTCTGAAAATGGTTAAGAATAGGAAAGTGGTAGTAATAGAAGACCTTGAATCTATCCTACATGCTACCATATCATACTATAACATAGAAGACCATATCCCATAGTTTTGGAATATTTTCTTGCATGTTGTTCTCTATTCTGAATGGATGGAGTAAAATAATGTGATTGTATGATCGATGGTCAGAATATATATATCTTTCTTATATTCCTATGCAAAAACTCTAATTTGTTGAATTCAATTCCTCAATATAGATAGACATTAATCCTCATAGAACTGTGAGAAGGTTAAAAGATGCATCTATAGCCCCGTGCAGTGAGAGTGTGCTATGGAACATTGGGGAATGTACCCAGCCTGTAAAAAGTGATGGAGTTTAAACATCACACTAAGACTTGATTTTTAATGTAAAAGTGTTAAATAGTCAAAGTTTGACTTACTTTTCCTAGCTTGATTTCTTCCTTAGTGTGTGATGTTTAAGGTTGACAATGATGGAGTTACTGGAGTACACAACATTGGGAAAGTGATGGTTTTAGAAGCACACGATCACGTGGAAGCTCTAAGAGCCCTAGAGAAGACTAACATAGAAGAAGTAGTAGTGGGAGTGAGGAATGAGGAGCTCAAGAAGGTTTCAAGTGACCAGATGGCAGCTAACGAGTGGGTGAGGGACAACTATCACAACCTATTTTCCCTGAACCGAATAAATCGGTGAATTTAATTCCACATGGAATTATTCTTATAACTTTTTATTGTTTATAAAATTAAACTTAGCATTAGCGGTCGATGGTATGATTAAAAGGAAATGATGAATGTAGTTATTTGTTTTTCAAACCTATTAATTTGGCTTCTTATCAAATTTTGTGCACTGCCACGAATCTGGATGGTTAGAGTAACTCAGTTGAGTACCTGATTCTTGTTGTGCTGAGTTATTTTCTCATATCTAAGGTGAGTAATTGGGGAGAGGAATGACTACTTACTAATATTTCATGTGCATATCTGATGTAGGGGGGTAGAGAGTTTAATTTTGGCTTTAGTACGGTCCATATTTGTGAAGCCCTTTCCTATTTTTCCTGAGCTTTAATCTAGAGGAGAGTGCTTGCTACTGTCAAATCGGCAATGGTAGATGTAAATATGGGAGAATTTGAGACCTTTTCATTTCAGGCCAAAATTAACCAGCTTTTGAGTGTCATTATTAACACCTTTTATAGTAACATTGAGATTTTTCTTCAGGAACTTATCGGCAATGCTTCTGATACTTTGGACAAGATTTGGTTTGAAGGGCTAATGGGTAATAGCAAATTGGATGCTCAACCTGATCTTCTCATTCAAATTATTCCTAAAAAATCAAACAAGTGCCTAAGTATTGTGGATAGCGGAATTGGCATGACCAAGGGTGGGAAAGATTAGGCTAGAGATGGTGTGAGATCTCCATTTGCCAAGGAAAGTTACTACAGCTATACAAGTGAGCTTCGGATAGAACCCAGAGGAACCAAGGAATCAAGCTATGAAGTTGACAAGCATTGACCTCTAAACTTTAGGTTCCATTTCTTTATTATATTCCTTCTCACTAAATCAGCTTTATGTATATGTGTGGAAAGAATTAGATGAACATTGATAGATTCAATCTAAGTAAGGATTGAACATTCTGTCTGAGTGAGTGTCTTACTTGATTGGGTTTCCACCTTTAACCACATCTCCCTCTTGTATTGCTATCAGGGATTCTAAATTAAAGGAAATAATAACTCAAGGAAAAAAAAAACAAAAATAAAAATTTGGACGCCCTTCATTCAATAGTTGAAGGATAACGTACCATCCCCAAATAAAAATTGGGACGCCCTTTATTATGGAAGCCAGGCTTCTCGTGCTAGGGTCGTGGAATTCTTCGTGTTAGGAAGAATTTTGAGGAAAGTGTCACTCTATGGTTGGTGAGGTTAAAGCACCTGGGCCAAACTTCTGTCTCAGGAAGTAGGTGGGAGATGTCCTATAGCTTTGGAGATTGGATTCACTGAAGAACACAATCAAAATATCATCTTAGTTTGATTGTTTATCTCATCATTTGAGATGTACTTAATTACGTCATTATTTGATGATTTAATGGCATAAAGGCCATACATCGCAACATGTTCTTATATGTTGGTTAAGCACACTATGTTGACAAAATGGGCGTGCGGGCCTAAGGTCACTCAATTGATAAAAATTGGAATACTGATCCTTGCAAGTGATTAGTGAGCATACCTAGATGATTTACTTAATGGTGCTGACCATATGATAGATGACACTGTGCTCGTATGATGTGCCTATTGTTCCATGTCCAACATGTAGGTCTGCATTTTCTATGATGGCCAGTGAGGTATGATGCTTTACATTATACTTCGTATATTTAGTAAATCATGCATTTGATGGATAGATTCCTTAGATAATGTCATGTGTTACTTTTGTAAATGGATAATTATTGTTAATCCTTGATTATGGCAGTGAAAAAAATGTTAACTAATCAAGCTATAGTTTTCTTATTTATGTGATTCTTTTGATATTTTCATTTATGGGATAGTCATGTGATGATATGTTGTGTTCGACAATTTGGTTGATAATTGGATAGGAAAAAAAATTACAGCTATCATTTTGACATGAATGTTGGAAAGTAGAATGAAGTTGCAAACTTAATTGGAAGATATTGTATCTACTTGTTGATTCAACTAATTGTAGACAAATTTTGACTAACTCAATTTGACTTTTTTGCCTATGTGGCAAGTGTATGAAAATATGGTCTTTCTATGAGGATGGAGACACTTACGTATCTATTTTGATAATATTTTTGCATTGGTGTTATGTATATGTGATGATCCACCATGCATGTGACTTTTACTTTATAGAAAGTTGTTAACACCTTTTATTTTGTCAATTTGGTCAATGAATAATGATCAACGATGTAGTCATCTTGAGTTATCTGTTTGACTACTAGTCGATATGGTGTTCAACATAGACTTAGACCCTTTGGTTGAATTTTTTGTTTAGGATTTGGTTGAATTATCTATTGGTGTAGAACTTGGATTAATGCTACTTGACATATTTGATTGTGAGACATTCTATCCTTGATCTATCTATAATATTTGTTAAATATATGTTGTTAATTTGGAGCTATATGACACGTTAAGATGCATAATGATGATTAAATGTTAATGATTACATTAGTCATTTTATATGTGCATGTCATTATTTTTCTTGATGATCTAATGAGGATGACTTAGATGTAATTAGATTGCATTACTTGATTATGTTTCGAGGACACTGGTCTATTGATGTGGACAATTACTCACTTAGCGAGCACATGTTAGATGGTATGTATGGTACATATGGCTTGTGATTGTAAGATGAGTTAAGAAGTCATAAAGTTGAACAAAATTTTTGACTACTAATATTGGAGTTGATCTCCTTGAGATACTAATTAGTATGGCAGGATGTGGATAAGAAGTACCTACTAGCAAGGAAAAATCCCCAGGTGATGCCAAGGTATGGTAAGTGCATAGGTATGTGTGTGATATCATGTGATTTTAAGTCAAATGTACAAAATTTGAGACTTCTTGAGATAAGGAAGTATATGATTTTATATTTCATTGGAAGGTCAATTTGATTTATAATATATGATGGACTGACATTGGGTGTTGTTCTTGTAATGTAACAGAGGGAACGACACATTATCAGAAAGGGGGAATATTGTCGGAGAGAGGTAGCCTAACCTTGTAAAACTATAGAATGGTAATGGAATTCACACACTCACATAGGAAATTTCTTCAAATGATTAAATAATTCAAAGTATGTATGTTTCTCCATGAATTGTGTTACTTCAATTATGTGTTAGTTCAATTATGTGTTATGAAAGGTTCTATGTTAATATATCTAATGACAATTACATTTCATTCAAGTGATAAATTTGACAATTTTGTTGAAGTAGATGGTACACAATCTTGTTGATTTTTATAATTTCTTAATCAAAATATATGCATAATTTCAAGCATTGAAACATTGGAAGCCAAATTGTGAAAATGGTTCTCTTTGATTATGGATGCAATATTCTTCAAGCATCAAGGACGATGCATCTCCTAAGAGGGGAGGGATGTCACAACCTATTTTTCCTGAATGAAATAAATCGATGAATTTGATTCCAAAGGGAATTATTCTTAAAACTTTTTATTGTTTATAAAATTAAACTTAGCATTCGCGACTGATGGTATGGTAAAAAGGAAATGATGAATGTAGTTATTTGTTTTTCAAACCTATTAAATTGGCTTCTTATTGAATTTTGTGCACCATCACGAATCTGGATGGTTAGAGTAATTCAGTTGAGTACCTGGTTCTTATTGTGCTGAGTTATTTTGGTGTATCTAAGGTGAGTAATTGAGGAGAGGCAGAAATGACTACTTACTAATATTTCATGTGCATATCTGATGTAGGGGGGTAGAGAGTTCAATTTTTGCTTTAGTACGGTCCATATTTGTGAAGTCCTTTTCTATTTTTCCTGAGCTTTAATCTAGAGGCGAGTGCTTGCTGCTATCAAATCAGCAATGGCAGATGTAAATATGGGAGAAGTTGAGACCCTTGCATTGCCAGGTAGAAGGCGCCAACATTGTCCCTCACCCACCCGTTGGCTACTGCCTGGTTGCTCGCAACCTTCTCGAGCTCCTCATTCCTCAATCCAACTATTACTTCTTCTATGCCCATCTTCTCCAGGGCTCTCACAGCTTCCTTGATTATGATCATGTGCCTCCAAAATCCTCACTTTCCCAATGTTGTGGCGCTTCAACAGCTCCACCACCTCGCTCGGGCTGGGCACATTCCCTAATGTTCCATAGCACACTCCCACTGCATGAAGCATTCAACATTAGAAAATATTCTAATAACAATCACAATCAAAACATACTATGCCACTAATTTTCCAATTACAATTCTAGCAGAAATTTATCTAATCTAGACATATCTCTAGCGGCCATAGTTATTCCTTAACTAATTTGCACAAACTGATATCTTTGGAAAAAAGCTAAATATTAATGGCTACGATTTTGGTTGTAGGATGCAATACTTGTGATACTTAGTGAATGAAAATCACAAGGCTTGATTAGGTATTTATAGTTTGCAATGGAGTCGGTCATTGTGGGAAACTATTTCTACATAAAATTTTCCACCAGATGCTATGGAAACCATTTAAAGCGCAAACTCCTCAACCCCCCTTATCCCAATAACATGACTACATTCAGTTTCATTTGTTGGAATATAATGCAGATGCATGTTTTAACCTTCTCGTGGTTCTACGAGGCTCAATGTCTATCTATCTTTAGGAATAGAATTCAATAGATTAGAGTTTATATCTAGGACAAGAAAGATATAAAGATATATATACTCTGACCATCGATCACAGGTCGCATTATTTTGCTGCATTATTTGCTGACATAAAATTAAACTTAGCATTAGCGGCTGATGGTATGGTTAAAAGGAAATGATGAATGTAGTTATTTGTTTTCAAACCTATTAAATTGGCTTCTTATCGAATTTTGTGCACTGTCACGAATCTGGATGGTTAGAGTAATTCAATTGAGTACCTGATTCTTGTTGTGCCGAGTTATTTTGGCATATCTAAGGTGAGTAATTGGGGAGAGGCGGCAATGACTACTTACTAATATTTCATGTGCATATCTGATGTAGGGGGGTAGAGAGTTCAATTTTGGCTTTAGTACGGTCCATATTTGTGAAGCCCTTTTCTATTTTTCCTGAGCTTTAATCTAGAGGTGAGTACTTGCTACTATCAAATTGGCAATGGCAGATGTAAATATTTGAGAATTTCAGACCTTTGCATTTCAGGCCAAAATTAATCAACTTTTGAGTCTCATTATTAACACCTTTTATAGTAACATAGAGATTTTTCTTTGGGAACTTATCGGCAATGCCTCTGATACTTTGGACAAGATTCGGTTTGAAGGGCTAATGGGTAACAACAAATTGGATGCTCAGCCTGATCTTCTCATTCAAATTATTCCTGAAAAATCCAACAAGTGCCTATGTATTTTGGATAGCGGAATTGCCATGAACAAGGGTGGGGAAGATTAGGCTGGACATGGTGTGAGATCTCTATCTGCCGAGGAAAGTTACTGGAGCTATACAAGTGAGCTTCGGATAGAACTCGGAGGAAGCAAGGAATCAAGCTATGAAGTTGACAAGCATCAACCTCTAAACTTCAAGTTCCATTTCTTTATTATGTTCCTTCTCACTAAATCAGCTTTGTGTATATGTGTGGAAAGAATTAGATGAACATTGATAGATTCAATCTAAGTAAGGATTGAACATTCTGTTTGAGTGAGTGTCTTACTTGATTGGGTGTCCACTTTTAACCACATCTCCCTCTTGTATTGCTATCAGGGATTCTAAATTAAAGGAAATAATAACCCAAGGAAAATAAAAATAAAAATAAAAATTTGGACGCCCTTCATCCAATAGTTGAAGGAAAACATACCATCCTCAAATGTTGCTTATTGTATTATTTTTCTTCTCCCATGAATACTTTGGAAAGGGAAAATTCTGCCACTTAGAGTGTTGTAGATGAGATGTCAGAGAATGATTACTTAGTGTCCTAGCTTATATTGTGTGTTATCTTTTTGCCAATTTTTTGCCTACATGTTGAAACTATTAGAAAATGTTTCATATGAAGGAAAGATTGAACGTTAAAGCCCAAGCAAGCTGAAATTAATGAATGTTGCCAGTTTCTACAGAACTGAATTAATGAAACAAATGGAAATAGACATGAGGAATGGAATTTATTTTGATACTGAAGATTTGATTGCTACTTCTTATCCAATAATCTGCCCAACCTTCTTTAGTAAAAATCTATCATAGTTTCAAGATAATATACAACTGCTTTCAAAAATTGGCCTTATAGATTAAAAAAAGATGTGACGTAAATATTAGTGGAGTTTTGTTTCTTTTTTTTTTTAATATCTGTAGAAGTTACTCTGTTTCTTGAAATTCAAGAATACATTATTTCCACAAACTGCCCCTCCCTATTATAACTTATAATGCCTTGGTCTTGGAGGCTCAGATTATAAAATTATTACATGAATGCTATATACATCTGTAGACAATAACTATCTCTTGAGTTAGTGAAATAGTGAAATCTTTGGATTTTTTTTGAAAATGTTCTTTTAAATTTAGATATGTTACTTTTAGCATCTAAAACTTGTGAAACTTGTCTCATTTCATTGAGATTATTGTAGCTCACCAAGATTTGTTATAAATTTTGAGATTATTTCGTTGAGATTTTTGTAGCTCACACATGTTTTTACTTTGGAATAATGCTATTTTTGATGAAAGCTCATAATGATGTAAGAATTTAAAGTATGCTTCCAACTGATAAGTTCAGAAGAAATTATATGAATCCTTGTTATTTATTACTCAAGAATATTATGAGAAGCATGAGGAATTTTGATAACCTCTCCTTGTTATTTACATTTTAATGTCCTTTTAGAACTAACACTGTACTTAATGGCATAGATTAAAAATAGTGCATTAAGTGTTACATTTATTTTGAAAGGATGCACATATGTTGGTAGTGCATAATGGAAATACAAATGTAACAAAAAACAAACCTATACATGTTGACTAAGGAATGTTAATGATTTTCCTTTCATACACTAATTTTGTTATTCATGTTGTTAGTGAATGGTGTTTAGACCATGATTTTATTTTAATGACACAATTCCATTACTCCTCTAAGTTTTTACTTGTTTAGACTATCTCTTTGTCGGGATGGGTATCTTTCATGTTAGGAAAGATTCCGGGGAAGCTTAATAGCTTTGTGATAGGGTGGTCAAGCACTACTACAATATTCTAGCCCTTGTGTTCTTAGATAGGTTCTGGAGGTTGTTTCAACTTGGTCATCATGGTTAGACCATGTGGTATCTGGTATCTAGTATTGGGGTAGTCCTTACATATGGTATCAGAGCTCTTGGTTCCACATTTGGGGGTTGAGTTCACTATGCTAGACATACAACTATATGTCAACTTGTTTACTTTATGTAGTATGTGTTGATGACATGGGTTGCATATTGTGTCTCTTAGCTATGTTTACATTAGACATAGAAGGATTTGATGTTCCTTCTGCATTCCTTAAAAGACTGTTAAAATGGAAAGTTTATGGAATGACTGGTAGATTGTATACCTCATATGTTTATGATTATATTTATTTTAAACCATGTGATGGTATAATGTGTGAATTGGAGTATTAAAATTGAACTATTGAGATAGTCAAAGGATGGTTGACTTTTTGCATTAGGCTATGAGAGCCTACCAAATGAATACTTGATTTGTGATAGCAATGAATAATGTCTTTTTATTATGTAAATGACATGTGGTGCCAGAATTAATTTTTTATTTTATGCCATATTCATGAGGTTCATTGAGTAACCTAATATGATAAGTAGGAAGAACATGGATATCATTTGCAAAAGTATTGCATGTTCCATTATGCATTTAGAAATATGTGATTATCAAGATAAATTGCACGTGATACATGAGAAGTTTGGTTATGTTCTTAGGGACCCTTGGATGCAAGGTGTCATTAAATATCTACTCCCTCTTGGTGACTAGTGAGATTCATTGTGCTTTAAGTGAATTGGGTTTCATTTTATTATGTTTGGTTTCATTAACTTGGATGTCATGAAGGAGTAGCTTGAGATTTTATGTTCTTTGTGACCACCAAGCCACCAATTTCTTATGTGAGCTATTTACTTGACTCTTGTTCACTTTTATTTTGGTTTGTATCTCCTTTTTGGACTTTTACTTAAGAATCATGAATCTTGTTTTAAAGATTTCCTTGATCTTGAGGTGGCTAGGGTGTGCGCACATATTTTTGATGTTGCTAGTCCTATGATTTGGAAGTGATATCATCTATGATGTTCATTGTGGAGCATTAATTGGATGTATAAGGGAGTAGATTGTGAAGAACATGCCATTCTTCCTTTTGTATTTATCTTATGCTATTTTTATTATTTTGGAAAGCTTACTTTCCAGTGTGAGTGTCGAATGTGGACAAACAAGGAAGGTTAGATCTTGTGTATTTTTCTTCATGGAAGGGTGTAATGTAGCAATTATGGGACAGATAGATGGATATCTTCATGTTTTAGTTTCTCTATCTGCCAGTTCTGTAGAATGATTACATGTCTATTTTTGTTTCTTCTACAGGTAATTCTGGATTTTTAAAAGTGCTTGGCCAAGCCATTTTGTTTCTAGATATTGTAGTTGTACATGGTTATGCATATTTGGTTTTACTACTACACACATGGTTGCAATGTAGAAATGTTATACGGTTGCACTAGATCCATTCGATCCATCTTGTTCTGGAAGCTAGGCTTCTCGTGCTAGGGTCATGGAATTCTTCGTGTTAGGAAGAATTTTGAGGAAAGTGTCACTCTATGGTTGGTGAGGTTAAAGCACCTGGGCTAAACTTCTGTCTTAGGAAGTAGGTGGGAGACGTCCTATAGCTTTGGAGATTGCATTCACTGAAGAACACAATGAAAATGTCATCTTAGTTTGATTGTTTTGCTCATCATTTGAGATTTACTTAATTAAGTCATGATGTGATGATTTAATGGCATAAAGGCCATACATCACAACATGTACTTATATGTTGGTTAAGCACACTATGTTGACAAAATGGGCGTGCAGGCCTAAGGTCACTCAATTGATAAAAATTGGATTACTGATCCTTGCATGTGATTAGTGAGCATACCTAAATGATTTACTTAATGGTGCTGAGCATATGAAAGATGATACTGTGCTTGTATGATGTGCTTATTATTCCATGTCCGACGTATAGGTCTACATTTTCTATGATGGCTAATGAGGTATGATGCTTTACATTATACTTTGTATATTTAGTAAATCATGCATTTGATGGATGGATTCCTTAGATAATGTCATGTGTTACATCTGTAAATGGATAATTATTGTTAATCCTTTATTATGGCAGTGAAACAAATGTTAACTAATCAAGCTATAGTTTTCTTATTTATGTGATTCTCGCAAATGATAATGTGGCAATTACTTAGCAGGACATGGTTTTACATATGATAGAATAAAGTTGGACATGTTGGTCAACTTCTTTTGATATTTTCATTTATGGCATAGTCATGTGATGATATGTTGTGTTTGACAATTTGGTTGATAATTGGATATGAAAAAAAATTACACCTATCATTTTGACATGTATGTTGGAAAGTAGAATGAAGTTGCAAACTTAATATGAAGATATTGTATCTACTTGTTGACTCAACTAATTGTAGACAAATTTTGACTAACTTGATTTGACT
Source organism: Cupressus sempervirens (assembly GCA_028749045.1). Classification (NCBI taxonomy): domain Eukaryota; kingdom Viridiplantae; phylum Streptophyta; class Pinopsida; order Cupressales; family Cupressaceae; genus Cupressus; species Cupressus sempervirens. The sequence continues at coordinate 1,017,076,998 of CM053785.1, forward strand.
TTTTTGCCTATGTGGCAAGTGTATGAAAATATGGTCTTTCTATGAGGATGCAGACAGGTATGTATCTATTTTGATAATATTTTTGCATTGGTGTTATGTATATGTGATGATCCACCATGCATGTGACTTTTACTTTATAGAAAGTTGTTAACACCTTTTATTTAGTCAATTTGGTCAATGAATAATGATCAACGATGTAGTTATCTTGAGTTATCTATTTGACTCCTAGTCGATATGGTGTTCAACATAGACTTAGACCCTTTGGTTGACTTTTGTGTTTAGGATTTGGTTGAATTATCTATTGGTGTAGAACTTGGATTAATGCTACTTGACATATTTGATTGTGAGACATTCTATCCTTGATCTATCTATAATATTTGTTAAATATATGTTGTTAATTTGGAGCTATATGACACGTTAAGATGCATAATAATGCTTAAATGTTAATGATTAAATGTTAATGATTACATTAATCATTTTATATGTGCATGCCATTATTTTTCCTGATGATCTAATGAGGATGACTTAGATGTAATTAGATTGCATTACTTGATTATGTTTCGAGGACACTAGTCTATTGATGTGGACAATTACTCACTTAGCAAGCACATGTTAGATGGTATTTATGGTACATATGGCTTGTGATTATAAGATGAGTTAAGAAGTCATAAAATTGAACACAATTTTTGACTACTAATATTTGAGTTGATCTCCTTGAGATACTAATGAGTATGGTAGGATGTGGATAAGAAGTACTTACTAGCAAGGAAAAATCCATAGGTGATGCCAACGTATGGTAAGTGCACAAGTATGTGTGTGATGTCATGTGATTTTAAGTCAATATGTTACAGAATTTGAGACTTCTTTAGATAAGGAAGTATATGATTTTATATTTCATTGGAAGGTCAATTTGATTTATAATATATGATGGACTGCCATTGGGTGTTGTTCTTGTAATGTAACAGAGGGAACGACACATTATCAGAAAGGGGGAATATTGTTGGAGATAGGTAGCCTAACCCTATAAAACTATAGAATGGTAATGGAATTCACACACTCACATAGGAAATTTCCTCAAATTATTAAATAATTCAAAGTATGTATGTTTCTCCATGAATTGTGTTACTTCAATTATGTGTTAGTTCAATTATGTGTTATGAAAGGTTCTATGTTAATATATCTAATCACAATTACATTTAATTCAAGTGATAAATTTGAAAATTTTGTTGAAGTAGATGGTACAAAATCTTGTTAATTTTTATAATTTCTTAATCAAAATATATGCATAATTTCAAGCATTGAAACATTGGAAGCCAAATTGTGAAAATGGGTCTCTGTGATTATGGATGCAATATTCTTCAAGCATCGAGGAGGATGCATCTCCTAAGAGGGGAAGGATTTCACAACCTATTTTCCCTCAACTATATAAATCGATGAATTTAATTCCACATGGAATTATTCTTAAAAATATTTATTGTTTATAAAATTAAACTTAGCATTAGCGGCTAATGGTATGGTTAAAAGGAAATGATGAATGTAGTTATTTGTTTTTCAAACCTATTAAATTGGCTTCTTATAAAATTTTGTGCACTGTCATGAATCTGGATGGTTAGAGTAATTCAGTTGAGTACCTGGTTCTTGTTGTGTTGAGTTATTTTGGCGTATCTAAGGTGAGTAATTGGGGAGAGGCGGCAAAAACTACTTACTAATATTTCATGTGCATATCTGATGTAGGGGGGTAGAGAGTTCAATTTTGGCTTTAGTACGGTCCATATTTGTGAAGCCCTTTTCTATTTTTCTTGAGCTTTAATCTAGAGGCGAGCGCTTGCTGCTGTACAATTGGCAATGGCAGATGTAAATATGGGAGAAGTTGAGACCTTTGTATTGCCCAGTAGAAGGCGCCAACGTTTTCCCTCACCCACCCGTTGGCTGCTGCCTGGTTGCTCGCAACCTTCTCAAGCTCCTTGTTCCTCAATCCAACTATTATTTCTTCTATGCCCATCTTCTCCAGGCCTCTCACAGCTTCGACATGATCATGATCATGTACCTCCAAAATCCTCACTTTCCCAATGTTGTGGTGTTTCAAAAGCTCCACCACCTCGCTTGGGCTGGGAACATTCCCTGATGTTCCATAGCACACTCCCACTGCACAAAGCATTCAAAATTAAAAATATTCTAATCAAAATCGCAATCAAAACATACTACGCCACTGATCTTCCAATTACAATTCTAGCAGCAATTTATCTAATCTATACATAACTCTAGCGGCCATAGTTATTCCTTAACTAATTCGCAAAAACTAATATCTTTGTCAAAAAGCTAAATATTAATGGCTATGATTTTGGTTGTAGGGTGCAATAATTGTGATACTTAGTGAATGAAAATCACAAGGCCTGATTAGGTATTTATAGTTTGCAATGGAGTCGGTCATTGCGGGAAACCATTTCTACGTAGACTTTTCCACCAGATGCTATGGAAACCATTTAAAGTGCAAACTCTTCAACCCCCCTTATCCCAATAACATGACTACATTCAGTTTCATTTGTTGGAATATAATGTAGATGCATGTTTTAACCTTCTCGTGGTTCTACGAGGCTCAATGTCTATCTATCTTTAGGAATAGAATTCAATAGATTAGAGTTTATGTCTAGGACGAGAAAGATAGAAAGATATATATACTCTGACCATCGATCATACAGTCGCATTATTTTGCTGCATCCATTCAGAATAGAGAAGCACATGCAATTATTTTACTCGGATCAAAACTTGAATTTCATATCACCACCATATCTATGTCAATAGTTGCCACAACGTTAGAGTTTTAGCTGACGTGTATGGTGGAAGAAATGCAGGTCATTTGTATCCAACCGTGTTTGGAATATTGTGGATAGATTAGCTAAGGTATTACTAAATTAGCAACTATAACTTAATTATAAAATTAGGAAAAATTACACTTAATATTTATCTTTTAACGTAAAATGAAAGGAAACAAAATGATTAAACTATCATGAAAAAATCCTATGATAGCCAAGGGTGACCATAAAGTTTCAGGCCTGTTTGGGTGGTGAATGAAAAGGTTTCTTTTCGACAAATAACTAAGGTAGTCGTTAGATTAGATTTAGGTCCAAGTGATGAGTAGGTTGAAATAGACAAGTAATTTTTTCAAAATGATAAAATATGAGTGCATGTCATTATGAGTTGTACAGATAGAGTTATTAAAGATTTATCAGTTACATTCATGTATAGGAAGAACATAGCAGGGGCAAGGAAATGGTAATTTGTGTTAAGGAATTAGTTTGGTTTACAAAAATAATTACTTAACTAATTAGGGTTGACATGCTAGATGTTAATACTAAGCAAGAAGAGGTCAATTTTAATTTTTGGGACAGGTGTGAAGACTTGAATGCTGACAAGACTAAACATAAAGGTATAAATGAAAGACTTTTATATGTGAAATTGTGTGATATCTTTGGATATTCAAATGTACTTGTTATATGTTGGATACATTATTTTAGAGAAGAGAAATGATAGTGTACATGAAGTTGTGTACAAAAGAGATACAAAGGTAAATCATATATTGAAGATGTCAACATTGTCAAGAGATTTTTGTATCTATACCTTTTCTGTATCGAATATAACATTGTATATGCATGTTTGAGAACTGGATTCATACTTCTACTTTTATAGTTGTAATACAAAATCCTAATATGGTTGAGTTTTCTAACAAGACCAAATCCTCTAATAAGGAAAAATACACTATCCCGATGTAATAGACTCCTAATAGGGTCAATATCTTTCACATCATACTTTTGATTAGTGGATCATTTTGTAAGTACCATCAATTATAAGCATAACTCAATTTGAGTTTTTTGAACTAAGATTAATTCTAGTCAAACATATGGTCTTGATATATTCATTCTATCTAAGTTATATTTAAGTTATTTAACTTTTCCAATTGAAAATATCTATTAAATGCCTGTTTTATATCACTTTGGGTCCAATTACCAAATATATAAAATTGTCCAAGAAAAGTGATGTTTCAATAACTTCTATTCTTTTTTAATGACATTTTTTAAATATACAACAATATCCTTTTGTAGACATTAGAGTCTAAAATATCTTCATATAGATTTTATAGTGTTTTAATTAGACCTAGTTTATTAAAATTGAGAAATATTACAAGTACATATTTTAATAGTTAGAAATATGTTCTTGAAATCAAGAAGAAGCCAAAATGGGGACTGACCCAAAACAGAGCAAAATCCTGACCTGAGATCAGTAGGAAGTCATTTCCATGTGATTACCCAACCCCTTTTTTGAATATCAAAAACCCATCCATAAGCATGATAGTAAAATAAGCACTACTAAAATCCATGAAAGTATCAACATTGTACATAAACTTGGTCATCAGATATAAGTTGGCCAAGAAACGAGTCCATGATAGAAAACTAAAAAGAGCCCAAAGGCCAAGCAAGTAACCAACTACCATAAGAAGAAAACTAAATAGGAAGTTTTTGGAAATGTGCCAACATCCCTCATAAGTTTTGTGACATGGCTAAATCACTTCATGTGGTTCTATAAGACTATTGGTTATTAAGCATTAACAAATCTATCTTCTATTGCAACAATAACCCTTTCCATTCTAACAATTAGGATTAGAGCTTGGTCATAGGTTTGAATCTTGCAGGCCATAATGAGCGACATTGGGAGGGGGATTGTTAGCGTTAGGCCAACATGCCTCATAGGTTTTGTGACATGGTTTAAATATCTCCTATGGTTATATAAGAAAATTTTTTGTATCAAGGATGTATAGGTCAATCTTTTGGTGCAACAAAAACTTTGGCCTTTCTAATAGAAGTAGACCAGTAGGAGGTAACCAATCACTAGCTCCTCGGGTTCTCCAAGAGTAGGTGGAGCCAATCATCAGCCATGAAGTTGTATAGAGAGCCAATAGCCTCCACTTATTCTTCATTGGTTACACCATCCTTGATAGTCTACATGAGATAAAGGGTAGTGGTTGTTGAGTGCATAACACACACTGAGAAATTGGAAACCCTATCAAAGTTATCCTTTAGGTCTATGCTCTTTTTTATTAGTTCAGTAATGGACCTCTCCAGCGTCTCCACCTCCAAATTTCCCTTCACTTTTTCATTTTGTTTCATTGTGGAATCTTTTTGTTAAGTATGATCTCCCCCCAAGTCCTTACCCTTTTGGTCCCCATCTCCTTGAGTGACCTCCACTTGGGTATGCTACCAAAGTTACACATCTTGATCAATAAAGTAACCATTCCCTTCTCTCTAACATTCTAATATTTCCTAGAATCTAGAGTTTGGGCATCACTTTTCAAAGTTTCTAAAACCTTAGAGAGGAAGGGACTATTTTGAACCTTCTCAATAACATCCTCATTCTTACCCTCGCTATCATTTTATTCCTCTTCTTCTTCCCATAATTCTTTCTACTCACCACATGTTTAGGTCTAGGGTCTAACTTCCTTCCAGATTTGTCTAGTTTAAACATTCTGGGAATTGTCAAGGGGTTTTGTATCTCTTAGTTTTTTGCTCACCCATTTGATTCCCTTCCTACAGGTGGTACCTGTATTCTCGGCATTAAGGATTTTAATTTTTCCTTCTTGATTTTTTTAGCCAAGGCAGCGAATTCTTCATCAACCTTGGGTTTGATGGTGGGTGGGAAGAACTTTGACTAGTAATTTTTAATGGTAAAGTATTCAAGCTCTGGATATGAGGACGAAGGGGCTTTTAAAATTTAAAGAGAGAAAATTAGTGCTTGAAGATAAATAATTTAATTGTTTCCTTCCTCACATTTATTCCTAATATTACACATGCAGTCTTCTATAGAATGTAATTGGAGAAAAATGAAGGAAATACAATCCTTGTTCTGAAAATGGTTAAGAACAGGAAAGTGGTAGTAATAGAAGAAATTGAATCTATCCTACATGGTACCATATCATACTATAACATAGAAGAACATATCCCATAGTTTTGGAAGATTTTCTTGCACAAAGCCATCACGAAAATAGATAGGCATTTTGTCCAAGAAAAAGAAGTTTTTGAGGCTCATCTCATCTGCCACTCTAGCCTTCTTCCTCCATGATTTTACTTCCATTGACATGATATTTGTGTTAGCTATTAGATATTCAATGACCTCAAAAGAGATTCCATTAATAGTTACCTAATATATCTTCCAAGAGTCCACAAAGTGCCAGGTGAGCATCTCATCATGGCCCTTGATGCTCTCCATGAAAGGGATGAATCCATCTTCCTTCAAATGTGACCACATGACTATGTCTTCCATAATATCTCTCTTAATTCTTGATAGTTCAATTCTCAAATTATCTCCCTCCATAACTTTATCTTCATCAAGGTCTCCAATTGGATCTTCTTCCCCTTCCTTAAGTTTGAATGCCATATCCTTCACCCACTTCAACAAACTATTCAAAAAAACTAGAGTTGAATCTTAATACACCAAGTGTCGAAGCTTAAAATTATGAAAATCTGAAGTGAAGAATGACCACTTAGGTTTTGTAGGTTTTGATTTAGGATAATATTTGTTCTTAAGTTGCCAGATAATAATATATTTCTAATTTCCTTTTGAAGCCAAGTCTTAAGATTTGGAAATCCATCTTGGATGATGTAAAATATCACCCCACTTATTGCATTGAATAATGACTTTCCAATTCCCATGACAAGTAATGATTACCACATTTTATCTAAAGGTAGCATCACATGTGTTTATCAGCATAAAGGCCTCATTCAAACTTAGCACCATGATGACACTACCCACCAAACAAACCAAATAATTTTGTGGTCATATTAATAGCCATCACCAAGTTTATTGTAATCAGAGTATCACTATCGTATGCTAGAAAATTGTACTCCATGAGTGATAGGCCTCTTTTTCAACAACTGATTTGATCACCATCGGAAGATATTCATGCTCATTCTACCAAAATTAAGAATTGATGACATTATGAACTTTTATCTTGATTTACAACTTATAATCAAGGTGGCATACCAACTCATCATAATATCCCCATTGATAATCTTAATGACTAACGGATAATCTCCCTCCATAGGCAAGTTTTGAATTTTCATGCTACTAGCTAGTTGCACTCCCCACAAAAGTCCATGCACTTTTGCCTCATTACTCAAAAATATTCCACATTTTTTACAATATTTGTTGATACAAGCTCCTTGTGCACTCTATATTATTCCTCCCAACACAGTGTCCACCCAATGCTTAGACCCATCAAAATTGAGTTTCATCTAGTTCAAGGGAGGTGGGTGCCACTTAGTTTGCTATCTTTTCTGGAAGTTAGTATTATCAATTCTCTTAATAACTTTATTGATGCTCCAAAACTGTTCCCAGTCCACTCAATTTGTGTGGGGGACTAAGTAGGTGGTTTTAATTTCCAACTAAGGGTACACTTACTCAAAATCCTCTAAAAATTTTATGTGTGACCACTCCTAGAAGAGTACTTGTAGCTTTGAAGATATGATTATTTCATTCTTTCCATATTTTTTAGTAGATATAGGGTGAATGACCTTCCATACCATTTTTATCAGGGTTTTTAGAACTTGGAATTATAAATTCTCTCAATAAGCTGATTGGTGCAAAAGAAATGTATTAAGTCCTACTCGATTTGTGTTTGTGTGTGTATGTGGTGGGGGGGGAGGGGGGGGGTGTGAGGAGGTGGTTTCCATTTTGAGCTAAGGGAACACTCGCTAAATCCTCACATAATTTTATATGTCAATGTAGACACCTAAATTTGATTACACTGCTTTGGTAATCTAATTTAGCCATCTCTAAAGGCATCATTAATTAAATTCTTATTTAATTAATCCTTTGCCATCCCTAGTTGATTAATTTAATTAATCATCTATAGTCCTAATTGATAAATCAAATAATCTATTATTTATCAATTAAATCCTTTTCTCCTATCTAATTCCAAAAATCCCCATTTATTAAATAAATCTATTTGATAAATGAAATCCTCAAATTCAAAAACCTCTAACCTATCTCTAATCCTCCATTTAGCCTAATCCACCCCATCCACCCATACTAACCAAGCGTAGCCACTAACTCACCCACCCTCATTAATGCCATCCACTTGCACATCTCTAACATCCCTAATCTAATCCTAAACCCAAGCCTAATCCACCCCCTAATGTTGTCACATTCCTTAAACAAGTTTAAGACTTTCCTAATCCAAACCAAAGTCTCCCCTCAAAAAACCCAACCACTAAGTCATGAGTGCTCTTACAAAACATAAAAGACTCTTACAAGCCCACTCATGACTCTTACACCCATCTTCCACACTCTTCCCTCTTCCACACTCATTCCTCTTACATCCCTCTTACATACTCAACCCCACTCATCATGCCTTTAACCAACCCTTTACCCTACCCTCTCACACTCATCCTCCTTGTGACAAGTGTCACCTTCCCATTGGTGCTAAACAAGCACAATCCATGTGCTCTCCTTTGAGTGCATCCTAGCCCTCCTAAAGCCTTCATCCATCCTTGCATCTAAGCCCTCCATCCCTCTACCCCTTAGCCTATAAATTGAATCCCATCCCAAGCCATTTCATTAACAATCTTTGAGCTAAAGTTACCATGCTATTTTGAGAACCAAAGCCATCAATCTTACCCTTATAATGCCAAATTCAGAGCTCACAAAGCTACCAATTTTCCATTACCCATCTCCATTGAAGCAAGCTTTTTAGCATCTTGAGCATACATCCACAGCAAAAGGACACATCTACAGAATCAAGAAAGCATGGAGTGTTTTATCTTGTGAGGTTTGCACTTCTTTGTCTAAGCATATATGTGAATTTAGTTTTTGGTTTGTGAATGTTTACTTTATTTGTTAATGTTCTTTGCATACTAAATCTTGTTCTACATTTTGACACGCCCGGTGGGACCCCACTATGGGTCATTTAATCATCTATTTTCATCTATATGTCATTTTTTCTAACCATCTAATGTTTGTTGTTGTTTGAGTGTGTTGTGAGGGTGTTTTGCTTGTTTTTTCAGGTTAAAGAACGCACTTAGGAAGAAGAAATACCATCTAAAAAAAAAATCGCGTTTTTCAACTTTTTTGGCACAGTTTTGGCATCTGTAACCTGTTCTGTCTGCGAAAATCTGCGTCTGCAAAAATCCGCGTCTACGCAAATTGACGTCTATGAAAATCTGCGTCTGTGCAAATCGACATCTCTGCCACCGCCAATCCAAATCGTCGTCTGCGAAAATCCGCATCTGTGCAAATCGGCGTCTCTGCTTGTCACCTATTTTCTGTGCCGCAAAATCTGTTCTGTCATCTTCAAAATTTGACTTTTAGTGGTTCCGTAGGATTTAGACCATTTTAAGCATTTTTACGCTTAGAAAAAATAGCAAAAAAAGTTAAATTTTTTTTTTTCCATAGTTAAGCTCTCATTTTTGAAGATTTTGTCTAACTAACTAAATTGCTTTTTTTTTAATCTCATTACAGGTTGGAGCACATATGGAACCACTAACCATGTTTCTTGCAGGTTTTCATGTTTCTTAAAAATGAACTTGAATGTTTAACTATTTGTCTTTGAATGCATGTTGCTAAAAAAATGAACTTGAATGGTTAAACACATTTTCCATTGAATAAATGTTGTTCAAAACACACTCTTGAATTTCATGGATTAAAATCAACTTTCCTTGGAATGCATGCTTAAAACAACAAATCCAATCTTGAATGCCAAGGATCAATTAACCATTGCAATATCAAACACTTCATTTGGAGCTTCTAAAATTGAACAAAACAAATATCTTTTCCACATGCAATCTAGGTAAAGTTTGATTTTTGGACATTTAAGAAACTTTGTTAAGTTAAAATAAAAATTTAAAAAAATCAATTTGAGTAGTTCCTTGGACTCACCTCTTTTCTAATCACCCATCAAATATTAACCATTGGTTGCAATCTCAGCGCCATTTATGGGGATGGGTCTACTTGAAAAAGGTGTTAAATGTTCCACAATCTAACTCACTCACTTGGTCTTTGAACGTTTGCTTTAACTTTATCAAAATTCTTAAATAGCCAAAACTCTAGATCAAATCGATCACACTTCAAGTTTGGGCACTAAAATTGAACAACAACTGACGTGGAGAGCCTCCGGGCGTGCACTTGAAATCGAATCTCACACACTTTTGTTTTGGGCTTAAAACAAACTCACACTCAATCTTGAATGCCTTAAAGAAAATTAATCGATACTTGACGTGGAGGGCCTCCAGGCGCGCGAGTTTTCTTTTGTTGACCCTAACTCTTCTTATTGTTTGCATTCTTCGATCGATTTATTTTTGTTGGCGTTGGAATTGAACATTGTCTCTTAAACATGAGTGCTTGCAAAGTCTAGATTAGCACACATAAGAGTCAGTTGGTAAAAGAACAAGCGTGTTTTTTAGCCCAAGGTCATCCAAGTCTTCTCTCCCCTTGTCGTCTTTCAAGGCCATCTTGGGTGCATAAGATTAGGATCCAAAACCTTGTTTCTTTTTAGGAGGCCTGCTTGGGGATTTCATCACCCCTTGGCCGACCTCAACTCCAGCGTTCCGGCGGAGTATAAGAATCGGGAGGTGAATCGAAAGACACCTCTCTTGGGATCAAGATTTTGTCATTCGAGCTAAGCCTCAAGGAACTTTATACCCTTCAGAAGTGAAAGAGGAGAAGTGGGTTACCGCTCCTCTCGGCTGTGTGACATCCTTTTAGTCTCATCTATGGATTTGGGCCTCACGTACCTTGTGTATATCGAGGACTCCCTAGCTAAACCAATTGCCAGCCTTGCAAAAAACCATCTAGGATGTTAATGTGTTTGGAGTGACTGATCGAAACATTTGTAGAACATACACACTCCTCGGCGCAAGTATCACATTCTGAGAACCACAAACTTCTATCTGGGTGTTCCTATCTATTGCTTGTTTTTATTTTTACTTGTTGAATGAATGTTTGCCAAACTTGGTCAATCCTAGCTTAGGGCACACTTAGCGTAGTCACTGCCTATTTTGGAAGTTGAACAAGTTGAAGCAAAACAACTGAGATTTTTCCCAAAGCCAAGCAAATTCAGGAATTTATGTTGGAACAACTCAAACCCAAACAGAAGTTTCACAAGGTCAAACTCAAGCCATCTCTAGCATACCAAGAACTTTTAGCCAAGAGAAAAGAAATAACACCAAGCCCACGAATTGCCAAACTCCACAAAGTAGAGGACAAAGCTACCGACGAAGCACTTCAAGAGGCCTGGTTAGAGTGCACCATCAAATTTAGCCAACATCCAGGAGTTAATCTTGCTTATGCCTTACCAACTAGGCATGATTTCTATGATTAGACACCCTTGTTTCTCCACATCTTCTTGGATAAGCTTCACTTTAGAGTCATCTTTGTAGAAAAGCCAGCCATCTTAGGTTATCCCCTTAAGCATTATTAGCTCATCCATCTCATTTAGAATCATACCATCTAGCCAGTAATAAAAAATCTGCACATCTAAGCTTTCAAAATTGTTGTCACCTTGCTAAAAGTTTGCCATTCCTAAAATCTTCCAAATCCACCAATCTCACCAAGGTTATCCCTTTGACAGAGCTTTGTCTAGGGTAATCTAGCTTTGTCACTTGTTATCCCTCATCACCTTGAGCTAAAGGTTGGGATTCGCAAGTGGTCAATCTCATGTTCTTCCTAAAGGATCATCAGTCTATCCTTAAGTTAACACAATCACCACCAAGCTTGCACATAGGAAAGTAGACCTTTTGTGCTTTGACAACATATCTTTGAAGTTAGAATCCCCAACCCAATCCTCCTTAGGTCTTGTCATATAGCTTTTCCTCAACCTAGAAAATCATTTGCATAGAAAGGCCTTCCCCCTTTTGCATCCATCAGCATTATTGCATCTCATCCCTAGGAGCATTTTTCATGCCACCCATCACTCGCTTAGCCAAGAAGAAAGAAACAATGGAGCCCTATCATTTGGATCGAATAGCCTCACCCCCCTTGAGCGCTCAACCATCCTTCAGCCCAGAGCAAGCTATGCCATCACCTACTGACATTGAAGCTTTCATGAACCAACCAGGAAATGCAGTATTGGTAAACACCATTATAGACAAAAACAAAGAGACAATCATGGCTAATTTTCGAAGGGACAATGTAGGAACCTTTGACTTTGGAAGACCCCCTCCATTATCAGATCCATCTCACCCGTTGTTTGGGTAGCTGCCACCACCTATAGGCTCTTATGATCAAAATTATCCTCAATATATTCCAAAACAAGAGCCTCCAACCAATCCATATGACCCAATAGACCCAAACATACCATCATCCACCCAAGTTGAAATCTCCATGCTGCAAGCCAACCCAGCCACCACCACTCCATCCTTGGTTCATACCTCTCCGCTCCAAACCCCCTTTACCCAAAATAGCTCACCATTCACCCCCTTCACTATTGCTACTGCTGCTCCCCAACCTAGCCTTCCAAATCCACCCATCTCCCAAATCAGTGCTAGCATCTTTGGCGAACCTCAACAATATACAACAGGGATGTCACCCACGGGGCCAAGTAATCAACCTTTCATCACCCCCAGCTTGTTCACTATAGCCTAGAACACAATCCCATCATTTCCATTAGGTCTTGGGAGCTCAATACCATTAGCCACAAATCTACAAGCTACTACCCTCACTCCACAAAGCTATCAAATCCCACAAGCTACTACCAATTTTCTACCAAGCTCCCAAATGACCCCAGCTCCCGCCACCACTCTACCAAGCTTCCAAATCCAGCCAACAAGCTATCAAACCTCATCAGTTCCATTCCCAAGCTTTCAATTCCCACCACCTCCACCACCAACTAATCCATTACCTCCAATTACCAACTACTTTTCAATGCCACTTCTAGGAGGTAATCCACCACCCCAGCCAACCACCAATTATTTGCAGATACCATCCCAAATGGGGGCACAACCCACATATATTGGTCAAACCCCACAAGCCCTCTGATCCTTTCCCCAAGCCTCACAACCATCTTATACCTTACCTCCACAAAGCAATCCATCTATCCCATAGCCAGCTTATGTTCCTCAATCCCAACCTCAAATCCCATATCAACAGCAAGCCTCGTAGCACATGCAGCAATATGCGCCACCTCCCCCTCAACAACCCGTCATCCACCATGCAGCTGCCCAAACAATGTACAATCCCTATCAGCAAATCCCTCACAACCATCCATATTCAATGGCCCCATCCAGCACATACCTACCTCAATACACTCCTACATTGGGGGCACCCCAACCATCACTTATCAATTCAGAATGGGAGCAAATGAAGACAGCTCTGAAAGCCATCCAAGAAGGGAATGATCCAAAGACATTCAAGTTTGAGAATGTGTGTCCTTACCCATTTGACAGAGCCATTACCATGACACCATTTCCCAAACACTTTGAGGTACCTAAATTTGACAAATTCAGAGGAAAAGGAGACCCTGTCACACATATCAAAGAATTTTACATGCATTGCCAGGATGTGGCATACAATGATGTCTTCCTCTTGCGCCTTTTTCCCAAAAGCTTGGCTGGACCAGCTCTTGAATGGTTTTATAGAATCCCCTATGGCACAATCAAAAACTTTGCTGAATTATCTGAGGCATTTGTAGCCCAATATGCCCATCTTGTTGAAACAGAGCTATCAATAGTTGATCTTGTCCACACCAAGAAAAAAGGTGGAGAAAGCCTTGCCAAATACCTGCAAAGATGGCAAACCCTTACCACCCGCATATCCTGCACCTTGCCAGAACGCCATGTGGTGAAAATGTTTATTGATAATGCACATCCCAGCTTGGCTCACCACATGACCATGAACTGTTTGCAAACCTATAAGGATATCAAAGAGAAAGGAATGATCCTTGAGCAAGGACTCATCAAAGATGGTTTGGTAAAGATTTACAAAGAGGCCAACCAAAATCAATCACATTCCAATGACAAGTCTAAGTATTGGAACAAAAACAAGCATGTTGCAATAGATGGGGTTACTGACACTAGACATGTGAATATCGTTGGTCCTTCTCAAAACCAGTCTAACCCACCATATCAAACAAACAACCAACAAGCTATCAATTACCAACAACGAAATAACCAAAGCTATCAAAACCACAATACAAGACCCAACTTTCAAGGGTCTAACAATCAAGCTAATGCCATCAATGTAGCTGCAGGGCAAAATCCCAGATTCCAACCTACACCTAGAAACTATACACCCCTTGGTGAGCCATTGGATGTTATTTTTGAGAAATTGGCTAAGGAAAACCTCATCAAATTTCCTCTTACCCAGCAAATTGATCCAAGCCAATCCAAAGCTGCATGGTACAAGGACAATGAGTATTGCAAGTTCCATAGGGTTAACGGTCACACCACCCTTAGATGCATGAAACTGAAAGACTATGTACAAGACCTTATTGATCGGAAGGAAATCACTGTTGGTGCCCAAACCTCTCCCAATGCAGGCTTACAGATTTATCAAAATGCTTTTCCTCCACACAACAACCAAAATCCTGGAAAAGCACCTATCCAAAACAACACCAACAACCACCAGCCAAACCAATAGCATGGGAAGAACAATGACCACACTTCATCCTATATAGACTATGGTAGCCTTATAGGTTGTATATCTAAGAAAGAGCCTTATGTAAATGTTATCAATATCCGAGGACCAGACAATGAGTGTGCGGTCACCACTCGAAGAGCACGATTTAACATCGCAGGCCCACCAGTTTCATCAGCACCATCAACTCCATCAAAAATCTGGTACAATATCTTGGAACACCTTGGGAACATGCCAGCCCAAATATCCATTTTAGACCTTCTCCGCACTAGTCCTGTGTACAAAGACATCCTTGACAGTGCTCTCATAGAATCCTGTGTCCCTTCTGATATCAATGCTACTGATTTTCATAATCTTGTTGGACACCTTTCATCCTCATGTGCCCTATCTTTCAAACCCACCGACATACCCACGGTTAAGCCAGATCACACCCTTCCACTTCGCATAGCCATCATGGTATCCAATTTTGCCGTAAAAAGAGTAATGATAGATAATGGATCAGCCTTGAACACTTGCACCCTAAAATTCATAAAACAAGCTGGGTATACTGAGGTAGATATGATCAGTGAGGTTATCACCATCAAAGCTTATGACAACTTAGAAAGGACCACAGAAGGGACTATTTTGCTACCAATCAAGGTTGGGCCGGTCATCCAAGAGACAATTTGCCATGTTGTTGATCTAAACCTACCATTTAACATCCTCCTCGGTCACACATGGATTCATGCTATGAAGGCCGTTCCATCCACCTACCATCAGTGCATCAAATTTCCGCATCAGGGCACTGAGGTAACCATCCATGCCGATCCAGAACCCTTTGCTTACTGCAATGCAGTTGAAGCTTCATATACAAACCATTGCCCTGGAATAGACATCGGCACAGCCATCGCCAGTTCATCCCACACTTGTAATGACGCAAAAACCATCCTCGCCTCCACCCTATCTACTGTAAAGATCAACAACAAAGGTTGTGGAGAATATAGTCTATCAGATGCATTTGCTATCGGAGCAATCCCACTTGATCCATCTCCTCGATACAAATGGTTTGGCTGAACCACCTTTGTGTCCTCAAGAATGCCTCTTCATGAGGAGCTCACTCCAGATATCAACAATTGGTTACATAAGGATGCACCTCCAAGAAATCAAGCACACCTTGATCACTTCAGGCAGAAGTATCCCCAACAACATAAGCTCATCACTGAAAAATGGAACTATCAAGGAGGTGGACTAGGACCAGAAGAAAGGGGCATGCAATGTCCCATCGAAGCACATAATTGGGAAACAAATTCAGGTCTTGGCTTTGGCATACCCACAACTGGGGGCACCAACGAGAACGGTCACGCTTTTTCGAACATTCACCATGACCTTGTCGAAATCGAAGACATTCCCGAGGAAGTTGAAAAGAGAGCTTACGACGATATCCCAGACCAAATCTTCCTAGGAGACTCTATTCTCCGAGAACTATCCATCCATCTCATTGACCTACCACTCACTCATCCACAACTCATAGATTGGGACCAACCAAGTGTCATACATATTGATGAGTTCGCATCAGAGGAAGCACTTCTAAGATTCATGGGAGCCGAAACTCCTCATAAGAAGACAAAGCCAGATTTTGCCTACATCTACAAGCTAGATCCCAAGGGGTATTTTGGAGAAAATCCCCAACCTAGTTTCGATACACCCAAAACTGAAACTAAGGTAAATCTGGGACTAGCTAAGGCAGCGAAGAGAACCCCTCAGCAAGAAAATCCAGAGCCACAAGAAGAACATGAGGATTCAGTATTGTCTCCTCAAGATGATCGACCAGAGGTGTCTTCTATTCTAATAGAGGATACTAGACAAGTCAACATTGGTTCTTTAGAGATCCCTAGAATTGTTCACATTGCTGCATCCCTATCACAAGACCAAGTTGACCTCCTCTTTGAGGTTTTACGAGAGAAATTTGGCCGATTTGCATGGTCATATCAGGACATGCCAGGACTTGATCCAAAGCTTGTAGTTCATCATCTTGCAGTTGATCCAAAGATCAAGCCCATAAGACAAAAGCTTAGAAAAATGCACCCCAAGGTGGCCTTACTAGTCAAAGCTGAACTAGAAAGAATGTTAGCTGCTAAGGTTATCTGACTTATCGACTACTCAGAATGGATCTCCAACATGGTCCCTGTCACTAAGCCTTTCGATGACATCAGAATCTGCACTGATTTTAGAGATCTTAAAAAAGCTTGTCCAAAGGATGATTTTCCCTTGCCCAACATAGATATGATTGTAGATCTTACAGCTGGACATGAAATTCTGTCCCTTATGGATGGATTTTTTGGGTATAATCAGATCAAGATTGCAGAAGAGGACCAGCATAAGATAGCATTCACTACCCCTTGGAGAACCTTTTGCTACACCATGATGCCTTTTGGCCTAAAGAATGCTGGGGCTACCTATCAAAGAGCTATGACAGCCATTTTCCATGATCTTATCCATAGCATTTTGGAGGATTATGTGGACGATATCCTAGTCAAATCTCACACCTTCATGGATCATCTTGCTGACCTGGAGAAAGTCTTTGATAGGTTGGCCCAATATCATCTCATGCTAAATCCCAAGAAGTGTGTCTTTGGGGTCACATCTGGCAAGCTTCTAGGCTTCATAGTATCTAAACGAGGTATAGAGATCGACCCCAAAAAGGTCAAGGCTATCTTAAACATGCCTCCTCCCCAGACACTGCAACAGCTTCGCTCTCTTCAGGGAAAACTTCAATCTGTCCGGTGCTTCATCTCCCAACTTGCAGATAAGTGTACACCATTTTCACACTTGCTAAAGAAGAATGAGAACTTCAAGTGGGATCTTTTATGTTAGCGCAGCTTCGATCAGCTCAAGCAGTATCTCACCAATCCCCCTATCTTGGTTCCACCAATTCCTGATCGTCCCTTGATCTTGTATATATCAGCAACACCTACTGCTCTAGGGGCACTTCTAGCACAACATGATGATTATAGCAGAGAGAGAGCCATCTACTATATTAGTAGAACCCTATTTGGTTATGAACTCAATTACACTCCTATAGAAAAAGCTTGTTTGGCAGTTGTTTTCTCAACTCAAAAGCTTCGCCAGTACATGCTAAGTCATACCATCCAACTAGTCTCCAAGATTGACCCTCTCAAGTATATGCTCTCCAGAACAACACTTACAGGCCGTTTGGCCAAATGGGTTATGCTACTAAGTGAGTTTGACATCCAGTATGTGGACAGAAAGGCAATCAAAGGGCAAGCTATAGCAGATCACCTAGTCGATGCACCTCTAGTAGATGCATATCCTTTGCTCACAGAATTTCCAGATGAGCATATCTGCCTAATTGAAGAACAACCCCCATGGAAGCTTTATTTTGATGGCTCATACACCTCTCATGGATCAGGGGTAGGAATATTATTAGTTACACCTCAAGGAGATTACATTCCAAAAGCCTTCAAGCTACAATTCCCTAGCACCAACAATATAGCAGAATATGAAGCTCTTGTAGCAGGATTAAAGATAGCTGCAGAATGGAATATCACTGAGTTACAAGTCTTTGGTGATTCCCAATTCATCATCAAACAAGTCTTAAATGAATATCAAACCAAAGATGAAAAGCTATTACCCTACAAAGAGCTAATTGATCAGATGACCCAGCATTTTACAAAGCTTCAGTTTACACAAGTGCCACGAATGCAAAATAAAGCAGCAGATGCCATGGCCACTATCGGCTCACTCTTGGAAATTCCCCAAGATGCTACGCAGTATGAATTTTTAGTTGAGCAGCTCCTCGCACCCGCTTATGCGAATGAGGATTCAAACCATGTTTGTATCTTGGTTGGTCCCCAATCCCCTTGGTACCATGAAATTCATGCTTACCTTAACGATGGTATCATATCCCCTCACCTCACACGCACCCAACGCTAGAACCTTATTCGATAATCATCTCGCTATGTTATCATAGCCAATACCCTATATCGTTGGGGTTATCACGATACTCTCTCTCAATGTTTAGATGAAAATGAGGCCGCGATGGCATTAAAAGAAGTACATTCCAGACTTTGCGGTGCCCACACGAGTGGTATTGTCCTAGCATGACAAATCCTTAGAGCAGGCTACTATTGGCCTACCATTGAAGAAGACTCTTGTGACTTTGTCAGAAAGTGTCTCCCATGTCAGCAACATGCAAATTTTGTGCACGCTCCGGCACAGGATCTACAACCACCTTGGCCTTTTGCTTGTTTAGGCCTTGATCTAGTTGGAACTATCACACCTCTCTCATCTGATGGACATAAATGGATAATAACAGCTACAGACTATTTCACTAAGTGGGTGGAAGCAGTCCCCCTAGTCTCAGCTATAGGAGTTCAAGTCTCCAAGTTCATCTTGTACCACATTGTTTGCCGCTTTGGCATCCCATCCACCATCTTCACTGACCACGAAGGTAACTTTAAAAATCTCAACATGGAAGAATTATGCACTTCTCTCCGCATCCATCACCACTTTTCTAGCCCATATTTCCCACAAGGTAACGGCCAGGCAGGGGCAACTAATAAAACCCTCCTCAAAATCCTAAAGAAAGTTGTCAATGATTCCGGCCGTGATTGGCACCTTCAAATAAATCCGGCTCTATGGGCCTATCAAACTTCATTCTGTACATCCACAGGCACAACTCCATACTCCCTAGTCTATGGTGCCAAAGCGGTATTACCTATAGAAGTTGAACTTCCCTCACTATGCATATCTTTACGAGGGAAAATCTTAGATGAAGAATACAGAGTAGCTCGACTCACCCAGCTAGATCTCTTAGATGAGAAGAGACAACAAGCCTATGACCATCTCATAGTCAATCAAACTCGTCTCAAAAGGAATTTCAACAAGAAGGTGCTCCCACGACACTTTCAGCCAGGTGACATGGTCCTCAAAGAAAATATGAAAGTCCAAGCAGATCGAGAAAAGAAAGGCAAGTTTGAACCTACATGGCTTGGTCCCTATGTGGTTACTGCCTCCTTTGGCTCCGGAGCCTATCAATTATCTACACCAGAAGGAGAACTCTTGAATGATCCCACTAACATCATTCATCTCAAGAAGTTCTATGCTTGAAGATCCTTGGTATACCCAGCTTTTGAAAAATACAAAAAAAAAAATAGTAAAGAGAAATAAGCGTCCAATGGTGAAAACTTGGCAATTCAAGCGCCTTGGATAGGTACCTTGGTGAAAACCTGGTAATTCAGGCGCTTTGTCTGCTAAAGACTAATCCATTATCTATCACTATCTTATCCCTCATCCATCCACCCACCATCCCATAAAACACCTGCTTGTTCCCTTGGTGTTCCAATCAAATATCCAAAATCTGATAGAGCTTGTCAATACCTCCTGTACAGCTTGTAAATCTTGTACCAAAGCTTGTATTATACCTTGTAAATCTTGTACCATACCTTGTATATATTCGAATCTTGTCCAAAGCTTGTACCATATTCCAGCTTGTAAATAATCTTGTATCCTAGCCTGTATCCTATCACATGCACACACAGAATCCCATTTTCCTTAAGCTTTTCACAAACCATCTACCTATCCACCTATCAACTATTATAGACATCCCATCCTTCACAAACATTTCCATCTCACAAAAAACCAAAACATGAAAAAACTTGTACATTTGTAACATATCTTGGTTCGTCAGCTTGTACATTCTCTTTAGCTTAGTACCATTGTATCTATCCAGCGTTTGTGTCAGTTTGTCCTTGGTCAACATCTTGCACACATCGCACACCTTGGTTAGATATTCCAATGCATCCTTTAGCTAGATCTCTTGTCACCAAAGTGTTATCCTTCTTAGTTCAGCTTGCCAGACGCATCACTCATCCAGATCCATCAGCTTAGGTGCTCTCTGATAGATCCTTGCAGGATATAGCTTTCCTCATGTCCGGTCTTGGTCCGTTAGTACCTCATCCTACCCATCTTGTTGGCAAATAGTTCTCTTTTGGATTTTCGCTTTCTTTTGATTTGGGATCTTCTCTTTTGTGTCTTGAAATATCTTTTCCAAGCAATCTCCTTGTTCCCTCCTCTAGGTTGCCACGATCTTCCATATCATGGTACGCTGCGAATGGGGCAATCAGAGCGTAAGGTCTTGATCAGGTCTTTTGCTTGTTTTCTTTTTCTGCCTATGGGTTACCTAGTGTCATTTCCACGCTGCTTCCTCTGGGATTCATGTGTGATACTGGGGCAATCCTTGTGTGTTTGTTTCGAGTCAGTTCGTCAGTCCTCTAGACGGTTGGTGAAAAGGCCTTGATGTTCTTGGTAACCTTGGCAATTAACCAACAGTCCTATAGCAAATCTAGTGCTCAACTCCATGGTGGTACTTCTCTTTGAAGTATCCCCCCACTCAAAAAGCTTCAATGGATTCCCTTCATCTCCATTATCCCCCATCTATATCCTACATCTGTCGCTCCTACCCCATCTTATGCATCAGTATCTCTTTGAATCACTCCTCACGCTTAGCTTTAGGGATCCACAATCCTAGTCTTAGGGATCCACCAATCAAATCAATCCACCAAGCCTCATCTTTCGAGATCCACAATCTTAGTCCTAGGGATCTCCGAAACCCATCTTTCGCCAATCTGACTCTTTGAAATCTTGTTGCATCAGCTTTTATCATCCCATCATCCCTCCCCCCCTCCACAGATTCCTTTTATAGCACTCCGCTCCTCCATCTCCCCCCCCAGTCCTGGAAAGTCTTAAGCTTTCTTTACTATTGTGCCTCTGATTTCCCTTTATCATTCTCTCGTAGTGAGAGTTTGAGCAAATTCAGCCCCTTCTCTTTTCCAACCTGTGTCTCAGCTCGTCTCAATTTCTTTTACTTTTCAAGAAGTCGTCGAGCCTCATTTCTCTCCCCACCACCTTCTTGAGGGGGCATCATCTAAGTCTAGTCTCTCCTCTTCTTATCCGAGACTGGGGCAACCTTGTTGCTAAAACATCTTCCTCGTGTCATCTTCATTCGAACTTCTTTGAAATAGTGTTGACTCAACACTATGTCAAAGAGGGGCAAAATGTAGACACCTAAATTTGATTACACTGCTTTGGTAATCTAATTTAGCCATCTCTAAAGGCATCATTAATTAAATTCTTATTTAATTAATCCTTTGCCATCCCTAGTTGATTAATTTAATTAATCATCTATAGTCCTAATTGATAAATCAAATAATCTATTATTTATCAATTAAATCCTTTTCTCCTATCTAATTCCAAAAATCCCCATTTATTAAATAAATCTATTTGATAAATGAAATCCTCAAATTCAAAAACCCCTAACCTATCTCTAATCCTCCATTTAGCCTAATCCACCCCATCCACCCATACTAACCAAGCTTAGCCACTAACTCACCCACCCTCATTAATGCCATCCACTTGCACATCTCTAACATCCCTAATCTAATCCTAAACCCAAGCCTAATCCACCCCCTAATGTTGTCACATTCCTTAAACAAGTTTAAGACTTTCCTAATCAAAACCAAAGTCTCCCCTCAAAAACCCCAACCACTAAGTCATGAGTGCTCTTACAAAACATAAAAGACTCTTACAAGCCCACTCATGACTCTTACACCCATCTTCCACACTCTTCCCTCTTCCACACTCATTCCTCTTACATCCCTCTTACATACTCAATCCCACTCATCATGCCTTTAACCAACCCTTTACCCTACCCTCTCACACTCATCCTCCTTGTGACAAGTGTCACCTTCCCATTGGTGCTAAACAAGCACAATCCATGTGCTCTCCTTTGAGTGCATCCTAGCCCTCCTTAAGCCTTCATCCATCCTTGCATCTAAGCCCTCCATCCGTCGACCCCTTAGCCTATAAATTGAATCCCATCCCAAGCCATTTCATCAACAATCTTTGAGCTAAAGTTACAATGCTATTTTGAGAACCAAAGCCATCAATCTTACCCTTATAATGCCAAATTGAGAGCTCACAAAGCTACCAATTTTCCATTACCCATCTCCATTGAAGCAAGCTTTTGAGCATCTTGAGCATACATCCATAGCAAAAGGACACATCTACAGAGTCAAGAAAGCATGAAGTGTTTTATCTTGTGAGGTTTGCACTTCTTTGTTTGCTTTCTTTGTCTAAGCATATATGTGAATTTAGTTTTTGGTTTGTGAATGTTTACTTTATTTGTTAATTTAATTTATGTTTTGTAAGAGCACTCATGACTTAGTGGTTGGGTTTTTTGAGGGGAGACTTTGGTTTGGATTAGGAAAGTCTTAAACTTGTTTAAGGAATGTGACAACATTAGGGGGTGGATTAGGCTTGGGTTTAGGATTAGATTAGGGATGTTAGAGATGTGCAAGTGGATGGCATTAATAAGGGTGGGTGAGTTAGTGGCTAAGCTTGGTTAGTATGGGTGGATGGGGTGGATTAGGCTAAATGGAGGATTAGAGATAGGTTAGGGGTTTTTGAATTTGAGGATTTCATTTATCAAATATATTTATTTAATAAATGGGGATTTTTGGAATTAGATAGGAGAAAAGGATTTAATTGATAAATAATAGATTATTTGATTTATCAATTAGGACAATAGATGATTAATTAAATTAATCAACTAGGTTTGCACTTCTTTGTTTGCTTTCTTTGTCTAAGCATATATGTGAATTTAGTTTTTGGTCTGTGAATATTTACTTTATTTGTTAATGTTCTTTGCATACTAAATCTTGTTCTACAGTCACCACTCCCAAAGGGGTACTTGTATATCTTAAGGTATAGTTGTTATCTTCCTTCCATATGTTCCAGTTATAAAGATGTTATTCAAAGAAAGAAAATAAAATAGTAAATTATATTAGAAAAGTTTGAAAAACATATTATGTACTAGAGGAGAAAGTTCTCTTCAAGAATGTATGTTTTAGTTTTTTATTTTGATATATATGTTATGAGAATTATGGTGGGAGATGAAAGATGACAATTGTAGATGATTTGGTATGGAGTTGTTATAAAAGAGAAAAGTCTAGGTGAAAAACCATAAAAAATTTCTTTATGAACTATTTATATATGCCATATATAACATGTTTTGAAATTAGGAATAAATCAGTTTATTTGTATATAAGTGTTTGGTAGGAAATAGACCCCTAATTTTATGAAGTTTAAAAATTATCTTAATTTTTATTAAAATATAAATTCCAATTTAGAAAATATATCTAAAATAAAAATCATAAACTTCATCCAATTTTAAACATTTGATCAATTTAGAGTGTTCACAAATTCCAAAAAACAATGCAAGTTTATGTCATTCAAGTTGAATAGTTCTAGTTTTGTTAGCCTTGTGCTTTTAATAAGTGTGGCAACTAATTGTAATTTTACATAGTCTAGAAAAACTACCAAATCTGCCAACTCCTTCATAGAAAGACTCCAATTTGTGGTTTCAACATAAAACCAAATGATAGATCTTTGAAATTCTTGAAGAAGTTGCAATCAACAACATGTTCAACCTTCTCTTGTCTTCTTCCTATCTTATTTATGATAAGGTTGCTTCCAATCTATTATCTACTATAAATTTTCATACTCTATGTAATTTCCCTCTTGAAAAGGTAAATAACATGTAGATCAATCATCATCAATCATAGAACTCTCTTCTTTTTACGAGTATATAAATTATTCCTAAATGAATACTAGATGAAGGAGCAAATAAGAAAGAAGCAATATTAATTTTACCTATCAATACTAAAGATGAAATATTATATACATGAAGATATTATTAAGAAATATTAGAATTCTAGTTGGTGTCTCTCTTAAAATTTAAAGAGGAGTTAATTAATTCTTTCTCAAAATCTTAAGAAAATCCTACCAATCATTGTCTATATTTGGAACCCATTGATCCACCAATTTTTAAGACTTTGAATTTATTATAGAAACTTTCCAATGTGATTTTCCATCATATATCAAAAAGAAAAAAATGGAAATAAGCTTAGTTAGAATGGGGAAAATGCATAAATATTCCTTGAACAAATTTTTTGAATAAATTTCTTTCTCTTTATATAGTTGAATGATAAAATTTGGATATGTTTCAAAATTAATAGGAACCTCTTCATAAAAGAGGGTCACAATAAAAATAAGTTGAAAATGTAATGATACCATTAAGAAATAATAGAATAATTTGAAAGAATTGTTGACAAAATGAAACTAAAGTGATTGCTATACTATGCTAATCGCTCCAACTTGTCAAATAATTCAATAAACCACTTCAAAAAAAAAATCAAGGCCATTAAAATGAAGTTTGAGCTTTACTAATCTATTTGTCTAAATAACCTTAAAATTTTCGTATTTTTCTTCAATAAATAAAATGTCATTGGCATTTGTAGAAACATAAATAGTTAAAAATAGATCATGATGTTAAATTTGAGAAAAACAATTTAATTTTTTACTTTATTATTGATATAATATACCAACAATATATCTTAGAATATACGGAACCTAATTTTTATTATCATGAAATGATTATTAAAGTGGAGGGGTTGGGTGGAATGAAGCAAGGGTTTGTATAGGTTATAGTGAGAGATAGAAGTTTTTCCTATGCTTTTGATGATAGACCCTTGATAGTGGAACTCAATAGAAATAACTAGCTTTTAGGTTCTCTAAACAGTCATACATATGTAGTTATAGAGGATGGGTATGAAGAAATTTCTTACATAATTATGGAGGAACTCATGGATCCTAGGATAGACTGACTTTTCCAACATCCTTGAGGGAGAATATTCAAAATTATATGCAAAGGACAATCCAACCCTAAAAGAGAAGAGGCCTCAGATGAAAACACGAAAAAAATCTTGTGTGGCCCTTTTTTGGGGTTAAACCTAGCAATAAATATTTATTTACCCCAGTGAATAATATTTTAAATCAAAAAATGGTACTTTTCTATTTTGATCTCAAATTTTGTGATTGACCACAATATGTATTTAATTTCTTTATATCTTGTGAGAAAGTTGACGAGTCCTAGAACCAACTATAGAGAAGGAAATAGTAGACACCTAGAGGAATATAAAAATCTCAAGGGATAGACCTTCCCTTGTGCTACATCATTTCAAGTAGCATGGAAAGATAGAGAGATTAAATATTATACTTTTTCGTAAAGAATTATTTATAAAATAGGATGTTGTGTTGCAATAATACATTTTTAAGTGTGAAAGTACATAATAGTTTGTTACCAAACTATCAATTATGTAGTTACTAAAGGTTATGTACAGGATCATGGTGGGCCAAAAAATGGTGATGAGAAAAAAAAACTAGTCTAACAACATCCAAAAAGTGTTTTGCAATTTGCATTGACTTTTTGCTTCCAATCCTAATACTAATGCAAAGAAAAAAACATTACACAACCTTATTGCAGATCCGATACATTGGTTACCTAGAACTTGCACATAGGTTTTTAAAAAAATTGAATGCAATTTTTTTTGAATTCTTACCATTTGAACAACTAAAGTGATCAAGTACTAGTAGTGTAATCAAGTATAGAAATCAATGCAATATATTTTCCACTAGATTCTACATCCTAGCACAAGTAATTTGATTTTTTTTGTTTTGCACTTGATTTTTTACTAGCCATGTGTGCTTCTTTCTCTTGCATATGTGAAGTTACCTATGAATATTTTAGCTTTGTTAGTAAAATTAACTTATCTTTAACTTTATGAAGAAGAATATGGTATTATTGTATAGTACCATAGACAAATGATATCGAACTTATCAAGCATTGAAAAATTATCCTAGGAAGGAAGTCAAGGAAATGATTGGTACAAAGGTTTCCAAGGATATTATTTGAGTAAAGATTTGAGAATGATTGAGAAAATTGAAAATTTTAATTTGTCGCACAATTTTTAACTCTAAATAAAATCAAACTAGCATAGGAGAACCATAAGTCCATGACAAGGATAATTGAATCCTAAAATTTATTAATTCTCAAGGATGATTTGGGATCCTAGTAATTGTGGGAAATGCTAGGCCTGGGATTTAACTTCTAGAAAATCGCTTGCAGTTTATAAAATGAATCGTGAAATTTTTTTCTTCCACATGAAGTGATAGATATATTGCAGGAATGAGATAGTTAATATGATCCAACCAATGAGAAGGATCACCATCATTGGATATATTTAATATCTAATTATGATTCATTGTGGAGGGTAGATTATTGTTGAATAACTTGGGGATTAAACTATTTGTAACTTTAAAGAGGCAAGTCATAAACCCTTTGATTTTCAAGACTAAGCTAGTGGACAAATATCATTGATTTAGGAAAATTTGAAGAGAAATAAAAGAAATCCAAGTAAGGATAGATTGCTCTAGATTTCAAATGATCAATGATAAATTAAAATATTATGTTTCTTACTGTCTGAAATATATTTTAAATTTTAGATTTAAATTAAAATAAACTATTAAAAATATTTTTTTCTAATATAATATCACATGTAAATTAAAATTGACTACAGATTAAAATTGCACAAAGAACGTAAATTAAATATAATTACAACCACTTATTTTATTTATTTAGTGAAAAGAAACTTCCAAACATTGTCAATGTGTTGGAATGACGTTTTAATAACAAGTCAAAGTCCCAAGTGTCCTCATCAGGATCTATGGTTGAATTAAGAAGTGTTTGAGATACAAATAACCTGCAATTCTTCCACCGTACGCAGCAACTAGAACTCTAGATGTTGCGGCGAGAAGATCAGCTATATGTGTCATTTGGCTGTACAAACTAGTGATGTGGAGCTTGTGGTGAGTTGAGGTTGAAATTGTAATCCGTATTTCAGGTCAAATGGGTAAAAATGTTTTGTGTGATCGAGGTGATCGAGATAATTATGTGGACTGTATGTTCGATTGTCAAAGCATAGATATCTTATGTGGAAACTCTAAATTGTTGAATTCTATTCCTGAAGATAGATAGACATTGAGCCTCATAGAACCGTGTGAAAAATCAAACTATTGCAATCACTGATTATTAATCTCCTATCATAAATGATTATTAAACTGCTAAAAATAAATTCCCAACTAATATCGAAAAATAACACAACTGCAACTTCACTTATAAAATACGGAAAGAAATGTGCAACAGAATGAACACAATATTTTTGGACAAATTGTCCATGGAAAAACCCCTAAGGGAAAACCAGTTCTACAGATGAGGAATTATATTAAACTTCAGAAAATCAAGAGATACAAAACTTCTTGCCTCTCACTAGCAAAACTTCGACAACCTCCTAATTTTTCTCGCTGATATTCCCCACTACTATTCCCGCACTAACACTGTGCCCTTGCTAACACTGCAAGATTGTTTGTTAACACTGCAAATGTTTCTCCCAAAACTTCTTGTGTTCTCCAAAAGACCCAATGACCCCTTTTTATACTACTGTTGGTAAACCAACGACCGAGATTAAATCAAACCAACGGCTGAGATTAAGACAACTCGACAGCCAATAATAGAATTGGTTGCAAGGTGTCCAAAAGGAAATCACTAAAATTAGTAAATAATAACCATTTACTAATTCTTGTCAAGTGGACAAACAGCTGTCTAAACTACCCATAAATAGTGCTGCTATACATAGATAAGGACGAACAGCTGTCCAAGCTACCCATAAATACTACTGCTATTTCCGGGTTAGAAATAACAGCTGTCCAACTGACAATAATTAACACTCCCTCTTAGCGAGGAAGTTGTTCTACATGACACCCATCTTATCTCTGAAAAAGATAAATTTGGCCTTTCCCAAAGCCTTCATCAGAATGTCTGCTACCTGCTCCTCTATAAGTATGTATTGTAGCTGAACAACTTTCCTTTGTACACAATCTCTGATGAAGTGATATCTGATATCTATATGTTTAGACCTATCATGAAACGCTGGATTCTCAGACAACTTGATGCAACTCTGATTGTCACAATGTATCATAGTAGTCTCAACCTTCTGACCAAACAAGGCTACTAACAACTTCTGAAGCCATATGGCTTCACATGTCGCCATGCTAGCTGCTATGTATTCTGCTTCTACTGAACTTAGAGCCACAGACTTCTGCTTCTTGCTGAACCAAGATACAACTCCTAATCCCAAGCTGAAACAACACCCTAAAGTGCTCCTTTTATCTGTTGCACAACCTGCCCAATCTACGTCAGTATAGCCTATCAACCTGATACCTTCACCTCGAACATATCTGATCCCATACTCGATTGTACCACGCAAGTAACGTAGCACATGCTTAACCGCTATCCAATGCATTCTCTTTGGTTCAACCATGAACTGACTAAGAGAGTTTACTGCAAATGCTATATCTGTCCTAGTGTTAACTAAATACATAAGCGAACCAATCAACTGTCTATATAAAGTGGGATCTACATCTTTCTCCTTAGATCTATCTACCTTCCTCCAATTCATGATCATGGGTGTAGACATGGCTTTGTAATCCTCCATCCCAAGTTTCTTCAAGATTTCAATGCAATATTTCCTTTGACCAAGGAAAATCTCCCCATTTGTCTGCCACATTTCCATGCCTAGAAAGTAGTGCATAAGTCCTAAATCGTTCATCTCGAACTCTTCTGCAAGGTTCCTCTTGCAATCCACTATGAGCCCTAGTGAACCTGTAAGAAATAGATCATCCACATAAAGAAAAAGAATGAGAATCTCACCCCCAACCATTACGTAGTAGAGGTTAGCATCTGCTTCACTCTTCACAAAGCTCATTTTTTGCAAGTATGTATCAATGCGCTCATACCATGCTCTAGGAGCCTGCTTGAGTCCGTACAATACTTTCTTCAATCTGCACACGTGGGTCTCTTTTCTATGTGCTACAAAGCCTTATGGTTGTTCTATGTATACCTCCTCCTTCAACTCACCATTAAGGAATGTTGTCTTGACATCCATTTGATGGATTTACCATCCCATCTGTGCTGCAAGTGAGATTATAGCTCGTATAGAAGTATACCTGGCAACAGGAGCAAATGTCTCCTCATAGTCTATTCCCTCCTTCTGAGAGAACCCCTTTGCCACGAACCTAGCCTTGTATTTCTCGATGCTTTCATCTGCACCGTGCTTTATCTTATAGATCGAGCGTGATCCAACTACAGCCCTATCTGTTGGTCTAGGTACTACCTCCCACACATCATTCTGCATTATTGAAAAATATTCCTCAACCATAGCATCTCGCCATACTTGATGTTCTGCAGCTTCCTGATAGCTAGAAGGCTCACTATCTACCAACTGACTAACTAATGCCACATAGTCATTGAACTTGGCTAGTTGTCTTCGCCGTCTAGTACTCTTCCTAGGAGCTCCCACAAACTCCTGAGTATCCCTTTGTGTATCTGGAACCACGTGGTTCCTACTGCCAACTATAGAGGATGAGATGTCAACCTCTAAGTCTTCTAGATGCATTTCCTGTTGCACCTATTGCTCCATACTCTATGAATCTTCACTAACTGAGTTTACATTCATACTGGTAACTGTACTTGAGCTTTGCTACCCTTGACTTGGTCTTGGAGCTTCTGTTGGCTGCTCACTCTGATCATCTGCTGGCAAATCTCTGGATCTCCTGAATGCCTTGTCCTCCATGAACTTGACATCCCATCTGACAATAATTCTTTTAGTCCCCAGAATGAAAATCTTGTATGCCTTTGAGGTCTCACTGTACCCAACAAAGTACCCCCTCTTTGCAGTCTGATCTAACTTTGTACGTGTATCTCCAGGAATATGACAATATGCCAAACTCCCGAATATCTTGAAGTGACTAACATCTGGCTTCTTCCCTTTGAAAGCCTCCTCTAGTTTCATCTTCCCTAGCACCTTGTGTGGAACTCTATTCTGAATGTAGACTATTGTATTACATGCCTCTGCCCATAAGTAATAGGGCATGTCCTGGTCATGTAGCATAGCTCTTGCTGCCTCCGATATAGAATGGTTCTTCCTCTCAGCAACTCCATTCTACTGTGGATTGTAAGGAACAGTCCATTCTCTCTTGATTCCTTCTCTGGTGCAGAACTCCTGGAAGACATTTTCTTTGTACTTGCCTCCATTGTCTAACCGAAGAACCTTTATCTTCTTTCCTGTCGAGTTCTCCACAAGAGCCTTGAACTCTTGGAATCGATTGAAAACCTAATCCTTAGTCTTCAAGAAGTATATCCAGGTCTTTCTAGAGAAATCATCAATAAATTGAGAGATTTCGTCGACATTGGTCCACAAACATCTGAATGTACTAGATCAAGAAAACCCTTAGATCTGGTGTCACTCCTTGGAAAAGATGCTTTCGCAAACTTCCCCAACACACATCCTTTACATACATCATCATGCTCTGTGCTCACCTCCGGAACACCTGTCATGGTCTCACGAAGCAATCTAAGTGCTCCATGATGAATATGGCCCATCCTCCTATGCCATAGCTCTCCAAGATCTCTAAGATTACTGTTGCTCATAAGTGCCTTAGGAGTATCAAACT
Organism: Cupressus sempervirens; assembly: GCA_028749045.1. Taxonomy (NCBI): domain Eukaryota; kingdom Viridiplantae; phylum Streptophyta; class Pinopsida; order Cupressales; family Cupressaceae; genus Cupressus; species Cupressus sempervirens. Next base: position 1,017,108,081 of record CM053785.1, read on the forward strand.
GCAATCTATAAAGGTGACCACTCCTAACTCCAATAGTTATGGGTGATTTCCAATCCTTGTGCTTAATCAACACATGTGTCCCTCTAAAGAGTACATTATACCCTCTATCCTGAAGAACAGATACATAAATCAAATTCATACCTAAGCCTGGCACATATAACACATCATGAAGTGGAATTATCTTTCCATTCTCCCTCTGAAACTGAATAGTGCCTTTCCCAATAGGGTTGAGTTTGGACAAGTTTCTCATAGAAATCTGGATGTTGGTGTCCTCCTCCTTGTAACTGGAGAAGTACTCTCTAACTCCTGTCATATGAAATGACAACCCACTATCTATATACCAAACACTGTGAGGTTGAGCTAACCATACAAGCTATGAGTGCAAACTCATCTTCCATTCTACTAGAGAGTTCTTCTACACTTGCTGAAGCTACCACCTGCTTCTTACCCTTCTTCCTCTCTGGGCAATCACTAACATAGTGGCCAAACTCGTGACATCCAAAGCACTTGACCTTAGAAAGGTCCTTCTTCTTCTTTTCACTTTGTGAATTTGATCCTTTGCTAGATCCTTTCTTTGCTTTCCCTTTACCCGCTAGGGCAACGTTCTCTTGTTCCACCTCATTTTTCTAACTCTTGTTGGCCCCATTGACAAGACTTAGTCTAAACTCCTCCTGAGTGAAATCAGTCCATAGTCGATCCCAACTCGATAAAGTATCTCATCCACTGACAACTTGAACAAAGACACTCCATTGTTTAGTAAACCCATTTAGGGCTATTCTCACTAGTTCATCATCACTAGGGCTATCTCCAACAGCTGCTAACTCATCCTTGACAAGTCTGAGCCTGGTGAGGTAACTTGTGACGTCTTCTCCCTGATTCATCCGGATATTCTTTAGCTTCTCTCTGAGAATCAACTTCCTGTTGGTGGTAGCATTCTGGTATAGATTTAGAATGGCGTCCCACATCTTCTTCGCTGTATCTAGCTCTGAGATATGTGGAACAATATGATCCTTGACACCATCAAGGATAATCCTCCTCGCTTTGGCATCATCCTTCCTATATGCTACAAGTTGTGTTGCATCCATTGGTATAGGTACACCACTGGTAGCATAATCCTTGATACCATTCTCTTCCAACAATAAAGAAATTTTGGCCTTCTAGACACCAAAATTTGAGGCACCATCCAATCTATCCTGATCTCTCAAACCAGCTGAAGCCATCTCAAGGGTTTAAAGCAATAATAAATCTAAAGACATCAAAATTTCTTTCCTAGGGCAAAACTCTTCTACCCTTAACAATGCTCTGATACCATGTGAAAAATCAAACTATTGCAGTCACTCATTATTAATCTCCTATCATAAATGATTATTAAACTATTGAAAATAAATTTTCAACTAATATCGAAAAATAACACAACTGCAACTTCACTTATAAAATACGGAAAGAAATGTGCAACACAATGAACACAATATTTTTGGACAAATTGTCCCTGGAAAAACCCTTAAGGGAAAACCAGTTCTATAGATGAGGAATTATATTAAACTTCAGCAAATCAAGAGATACAAGATTCCTTGCCTCTCACTGGCAGAACTCCGACAACCTCCTAATTTCTCCCGCTGATATTCCCCATTGCTATTCCCGCGCTAACACTGGGCCCTTGCTAACACTACAAGACTGTTTGCTAACACTACAAATGTTTCTCCCAAAACTTCTTGTGTTCTCCAAATGACCCAATGACCCCTTTTTATACTACTCCTGTTGGTAAACCAACGACTGAGATTAAATCAAACCAACGGCTAAGATTAAGACAACTTGACAGCCAATAATAGAATTGGTTGCAAGGTGTCCAAAAGGGAATCACTAAAATTAGTAAATAATAACTATTTACTAATTCTTGGCAAGTGGACAAACAGCTGTCCAAACTACCCATAAATAGTGCTGCTATACATAGATAAGGACGAACTACTGTCCAAGCTACCCATAAATACTATTGCTATTTCCGAGTCAGAAATAATAGCTGTCCAACTAACAATAATTAACAAACTGTGAGCAGGTTAAAAGATGCATCCACCTTATATTCCAACAAATGAAACTGAATGTAGTCGTGTTATTGGGATAAGGGGGGTTGAAGAGTTTGCACTTTAAATGGTTTCCATAGCATCTGGTGGCAAAGTATATGTAGAAATGGTTTGCCGCAATGACCGACTCGATTGCAAGCTATAAATACCCAATCGGGCCTTGTGGTTTTCATTCACTAAGTATCACAAGTATGGCATCCTACAACCAAAATCGTAGCCATTAATATTTAGCTTTTTTCCAAAGATATCAGTTTGTCCGAATTAGTTAAGGAGTAACTATGGCCGCCAAAGGTATGTATACATTTGATAAGTTGCTGTTAGAATTGTAATTGGAAGATCGGTGGCGCAGTATGTTTTGGTTGTGATTGTTATTAGAATATTTTCTAATGTTGAATGCCCCGTGCAGTGGGAGTGTGCTATGGAACATCGGGGAATGTGCCCAGCCCGCGCGAGGTGGTGGAGCTGCTGAAGCGCCACAACATCGGGAAAGTGAGGATTTTGGAGGCACATGATCATGATCGCGTCGAAGCTCTGAGAGCCCTGGAGAAGACGGGCATAGAAGAAGTAATAGTTGGATTGAGGAACGAGGAGCTCGAGAAGGTTGCGAGCAACCAGGCGGCAGCCAATGGGTGGGTGAGGGACAACGTTGGCTCCTTCTACCCGGCCGCCAACATCAAATACATTTCGGTGGGAAACGAGGTGCTGCATTACGGAAACGAGAGATACGTCTCACATCTCCTCCCCGCAATACGAAACATTCAGACCGTACTGCGCAAGGCCAATCTGGACAAGGATATAAAGGTCTCCACCACCCAGGCGGCCTCATCTGTGCCGGCGGGAGCGGGAGATTCTTATTATGATGCGCGCCCCTCTCAGGGTGAGTTCCGCAACGATCTAAAGAGCACACTCCGCCCTCTGCTAAAGTTCTTGGCTGACAACGGCTCTCCATTCATGGTGAATGTGTACCGTTATTATACCTACGCGGGCAACAGGGACCAGATATCCTTGGACTATGCGCTCTTCAACCCCTCCGCTCCGGTGGTGCACGACGGAGGTCTTCAATACAGGAATTTGTTCGACGCGATGGTGGATTCTGTCATTGCCGCGCTTGAAAGAGAGGGACATCCACGTCTACCCCTGCTCATTACGGAGAGCGGGTGGCCCTCTGCGGGAGATGATGGGGTGGCAACCGTGGACAACGGCAGGGCGTATAATAACAACCTCATCAGGCATGTCTTCTCCAACCAGGGAACGCCCAGGAGGCCTGGAAACCCCATCCACGCCTACATTTTCTCCCTCTTCAACCACAACATCGAGTCCGGCCCCGATGTCCAGCGCCATTTCGGCCTCTTCTATCCCAACAAAACTCCCGTCTACCCCGTCGACTTCACCCCCACCCCATACTAGGTAGTGGAATCTTTCCGGATTATTATCTATCTATCTATCACTCACCAATAATAAAACTCACCAATAATACAGAGGTCTCGGTCCGCTATGTCCTCCGGATAATTATCTATCTCTCACCAATAATGCAGAACGCATGGCTTTCTATGCCTTCTTTACATTGTAAATAATTACCACTGCTAAATAAGTGAAGTGTATCACCTTTTCTTTAGTGTAATAATTGATCCTCAATATAATAAGACTTGCTTGATATCGTTTGGAATATAATTAGTCACTTTTAAGGAATTACTTGTAGTTCGTTGAAAAGGAAATAAAAACAACATTTCACTAATGAAAGAGAATCACTCTCCACATAAAATCTTTAATAAAATATACTAATTCAATCTCAAATCAAGGATACCTTCACTCTAGTGATTAAAAAAATGGGCTAGATATTTTCACAATCTAAATGTTATAAGTGTAAATAAAGTAGGAGAGTAATAAAATTAAGAGTTCATATTAGTCCTTACGAAATAGTATAAATGTGAACAAACATTTATAAATACATGGATAACTCTATAGTAATTACCTTGGAATTAGCACTCCATTGTGTAAAATATATTTTTATTATGCTTCTATAATTGATGGTCAAATTTTATATGCTAAAGAAAACAATTAAATTCTAGATGCAGTTTACAAAAGTATATTAGAATATCTCAACATTAACTTTGATGGTCTTGAATTAATTTTTGAAGTCGGGTGTTAAATTATTTTGCAAGTTCGAGCTTTCCGGATTATTATCTACCCATCTATCACTCACCAATAATACAGAGGTCTCGGTCTGCTATGTCCTCAAGATTATTATCTATCTCTCACCAATAATGCAGAAGGCATGGCTTTCTATGCCTTCCTCTACATTGTAAATAATTACCACTCCTAAATAAGTGAAGTGTATCACCTTTTTTTTTAGTGCAATCGATCCTCTATATAATAAAATTTGCTTGATATCATTTGGAATATAATTAGTAACTTTAAGGAATTATTTGTATTTCATTGAAAAGGAAATAAAAATGGCATTTCACTAATTAAAGAAAATTACTCTCCACATAAAATCATTAATCAAATATAGTAATTCAATCTCAAATCAAGGATACCTTCACTCTCAGTGATGAAAAAATGGGCTAGATATTTTCACAGTCTAAATGTTAAAATAAGTGCAAATAAAGTAGGAGAGGAATAAAATTAAGAGTTATTAGTCCTTATGAAATAGTAGAAATTCGAACCAACATTTATAAATACATGTACAACTCTATAGTTATTTCCTTGGAATATAGAAAAAATTATATTTACTTTAATCATTTTATGGTTCATAGAATTGTGTTTTGTTTTAATAGTATACTAAGTATATATATTTTGCTAGTAATGTTAGAAACCTTATTAATATTTCAAAATTCTTCTTGAAATGTAATGGCTCTTATTTAATATATCAAGTCTGGGCTCGCCCTCTTCTTATTGAAAAAATGTAATATTTTAGTTGACAGTTTATAAAGAAATAAGGATAAAATAATAAATATGATTTATCAGGCATCTAGTTGTGAAATGGTGTCATGAGCTTTAAGGCTTGAAAGATTTATATTAAATTTTTTGAAACATCGAAAAAAAAAAAAAAATTAGTAGTAATTTTAAATTCTAATAGTCTTGATCAAGAAACTTGGACTAACTATTACATTTTAGCTAAGAATGAGCTATTGGTGGTTTTTAAGTAATATTTGGTTGTATTCTAATTCCTCAATTAAATAATTCCAAATTTCACATTCATGCCACATTTTCTAGAGAATTCTATTATTATATATTATCTTTGTATATGTGTAATTCTTTATCAGCTGTTATTTTTCTACTAGGGAAACTAGGGAACGCACCTTTTAACTTTGTACACTATATAGGACCCCTAGTCCCAAGCAAGACTAGAGGCTTTCTTTCTATGTTGTTTTCTGCCAGTGCCTATTTGAATTGAGATTTTGTAAATTTTATGTTAATATAATCTGTAAGGCTTCGACCTTTTAATGGGTTAAAAAGATATTTATTAATTAATTTTTCAAAGAATAAATAACTCTTGTTAAACACGCATTACACAACCTCCTCTATATCTCATTTTCCTCTAGGTGGTATTAATGGTCACTCTTTCAAAAAATAGAGAGTGTTGTATTAGTTCTTTTGATTTAATATCTCTAGGAATTCCAATTTAATAGAAAAAGTTATATTTTACTTTAATCATTTTACGGTTCACCGAATTGTGTTTTGTTTTAATCAGTATACTAGGTATTTATATGTTTTTCTAGTAATGTTAGAAGCCTTATTAATGTTTCAAATCTCATCTTAAAATTTAATGACTCTTATTTAATATATCAAGTTCAGGATCACCCTCTTCTTATTCAAAAAATGTAATAGTTTAGTTGATAATTTATAAAGAAATAAGGATAAAATAAGAAGTGTTTGAGATACAAATAACCTACAATTCTTCCACCATACACGACAACTAGAACTCTGGATGTTGCGGCGAGAAGATCAGCTGTATGTGTCATTTGGTTGTACAAACTAGTGATGTGGAGCTTGTGGCGAGTTGAGGTTGAAATTGTAATCCATATTGCAGGTCAAATTGGTAAAAATGTTTCGTGTGATCGAGGCGATCGAGATAATTACGTGGACTGTATGTTCGATTGTCAAAGCATAGATATCTTAATGCAGAAACTCTAATCTGTTGAATTCTATTCCTGAAGATAGATAGACATTGAGCCTCGTAGAACTGTGAGCAGGTTAAAAAATGCATCCGCATTATATTCCAACAAATGAAACTGAATGTAGTCATGTTATTGGGATAAGGGGGGTTGAAGAGTTTGCACTTTAAATGGTTTCCATAGCATCTGGTGGCAAAGTCTATGTAGAAATGGTTTGCTACAATGACCGACTCGATTGCAAACTATAAATACCCAGTCGGGCCTTGTTGTTTTCATTCACTAAATATCACAAGTATTGCATCCTACAACCAAAATCGTAGCCATTAATATTTAGCTTTTTTCCAAAGATATAAGTTTGTCCGAATTAGTTAAGGAGTAACTATGGCCGCCAGAGGTATGTATACATTAGATAAGTTGTTGTTAGAATTGTAATTGGAAGATCGGTGGTGCAGTATGTTTTGATTGTGATTGTTATTAGAATATTTTCTAATGTTGAATGCCACGTGCAGTGGGAGTGTGGTATGGAACATCGGGGAATGTACCCAGCCCGCGCAAGGTGGTGGAGCTGCTGAAGCGCCACAACATCGAAGAATGTAATGACTCTTATTTAATATATCAAGTTCAAGATCACCCTCTTCTGATTGAAAAAAAGTAATAGATTAGTTGATAATTTATAAAGAAATAAGGATAAAATAATAAATACAATTTATCGGGCTTCTAGTTATGAAATGGTGTCAGGAGGGCATTTCAAATTCTTTCTCTAAGGCTTGAAAGATTCATATTAAGTTTTTTGAAACATCTAAAGAAAAATAAAATATTTTTGTTTTATTCATTTCTTGACTTTCATTTGGAGCATAGGAGGGTCCTTCTAGGACAAAAGTGTGAAGGGTGGCACACAATCGATGTTAGAGCCCAAGGTGACTAGTTCTGGATAACCCATGATGTAGTTTTTAATTAAGTGGAAACTTCAAAAAATTAAATAGATTTCGTATTTCAAATTAATAAAGGATAATGGTGTCTCACTCATGCATAGAGTATGCAAAAGGTCTTTTGTAAGGATGCGTTGAGAAGGCTTGGTCATTGTTGGGGCATTAATCTGGAAGTACCATGTCAAACTATTGACCCAATGCAAATAAAAAATGATGTTCAAATTAGTCTCCTAGATGACTATTGACCCAATGCAATTCAAAACCATGTTGTTTTAGTCTCCTATATGATCATTGTTGATTGTGCTCTTCCATGAGCTCTAAGAGTTGGTAGTATTTTTTTGTATAACAAACAAGGAAATATATTAGAATGTGTAAACATTTAAATAGGCAAAGGGAGGAATGTATTAAAAAATATACAATAAATTTCTCTATGGAACAAGGAGAGATGCCTAGATTTTCTGAAAAATATGTCATTTTCTTAATATACTAATGCATTGAAATCCTTTTCTAAAAAGATTTTATGTGTCTGTCTAAGTTAAAGTAAACTATAAAAAAATATGGAATTCAACAAAGTTTGTGATAAGTTATGCAACTTTTAAAAAATTAATCATGTACTTTTACCTAAAGAAAAATAAGAACTTTTTTAATTAAAATTTATATAATTAGATTTAAAACACTGAAGATCCATTTTTATGGACCTTTAATTTATTTTATGTACATTTAATTCAATCATTATAATGGTTGAGTTCAAATCTGCAACATTAAGGTTTGTAAGGTTCAAAAAATTGAAAAGAAAAAAGAGGGAAATAAATGTTTCATTATGTTTAATTGTCATTTTCCATTCTTATAGTGACTCTGTAGTGGACCAACATTGTAGTTTCTAGAAAATTATTTCTTTTTTGTGTCTAAATAAGGCATATTTGTATTATCCTCCTCTTTTCCCGCATCCCTTTAGCATTTCTCAAGCTCTCAAGTATCAGGAATATCTATTCTTTTGATCCCTTTCTAACAATTATAATTTCAAGATTCCTTGTCCTTGAACATAATTCTATCATGTATATCTTTCCCTGATATCTCTTCCATTGAAACTTTAAGCTAGTCCTTCTAAGAGTCTTTCATTCCTTCCTCGTTAGTGTGTAAAGGTGTCCTCTTCCTAGGTGGTCTTCTCATCTCATGCTCAAATCATCATCCTTACTGATAACTTCTTACATATAAGGGAATTATAGTTAATATTTTGCTTGAAAATTATAATATTGATCGAATGCATTGCAAAGCCATATTCTTTTGATTTCCTTGACAATTATTGTCTAATCTTTTCTTTCGTGATATGTAAGAGTTGGTAATATTTATTTGTGCAAAAAATAGGGAAATGTGTTGGAATGTGTAAGCATTTAAATGCATAAAGGGAATTTTCTAGAAAAGTATGTCATTTTTTAATATATCATTTTATTGGAATTCTTCTTTCAAAAGTATGAATAACAAAATTTAACCATTATAATAATGTTGTTTTATTTTTGATCGATAAGAGGCCGAAGCTAAAATTAATTTTTTTTTATGAAGCTTGAGTAGATTCAAACTCAAGACCTCCCAGATACCATTGTGTTGTAGGCTATTGCCTAATTTTAACCATTACAAACTTACAAATTATTTAACAATATAATATTTTAGTTAATATAATTTTCATATGGGAATGGAGTATCATACAAAGGCCATGTGTTGTCACAACTTAGAAAGTTTAAAATGTTTCCATCATAGATATTTTAAAAACAAATTTATGATTTTAAAATTAAAAATATATAGAATAATCTATTTTATCATTTTGGAAAATTTACTTGTCTATTTTGACATATTCACCACCCGAACCTAAATCTAATCTAACTACTACCTTAGTGATTTGTTGAAAATCAGCTCTTTTATTCACCACCTGGTTCCCAAAACCTAAATCTAATCTAACGACTCCTTTCTTTCTTTATTTAAAAGAAACCTCTTAACTTTAACAACCACATTAAATGATGTGTTGATAACTAGTGTCAATGCCGAAGTACTTTCACTTTGCATGAAAACCCATCATTCGAGTGATACATGTAGAAGGAGTGTTTGAAATAAGTTATAGTTCCTATTTTTGTAATAACTTAAGTATATTCTAAATGTAGTTGGATGCAAATAACCTACAATTCTTCCACCATATGTGGAAACTATTGATGTGGATATGGTGGTGAGATGAAATTCAAATTGTGATCCAAGTAAAATAGTTGCATGTTGTTCTCTATTCTGAATGGATGGGGTAAAATAATGTGATTGTATGATCGATGGTCAGAATATATATATATCTTTCTTATATTCCTATAAAAAAAATATAATTTTTTGAATTCAATTCCTAAAGATAGATAGACATTAATCCTCGTAGAACTGTGAGAAGGTTAAAAGATGCATCTATAGCCCCGAGTAGTGAGAGTGTGCTATGGAACATTGGGGAATGTGCCCAGCCTGTAAAAAGTGCTGGAGTTTAAACATCACACTAAGACTTGATTTCTAGTGTAAAAGTGTTAAATAGTCAAAGTTTGACTTACTTTTCCAAGCTTAATTTCTTCCTTGGTGTGTGATGTTTAAGGTTGACAATGATGGAGTTGCTGGAGTAGAAAACATTGGGAAAGTGATGGTTTTAGAAGCACACGATCACATGGAAGCTCTAAGAGCCCTAGAGAAGAATAACATAGAAGAAGTAGTAGTGGGAGTGAGGAATGAGGAGCTCAAGAAGGTTGCAAGTGACCAGATGGCAGCTAACGAGTGGGTGAGGGACAACTATCACAACCTATTTTCCCTCAACCAAATAAATCAATGAATTTAATTCCACATGGAATTATTCTTATAACTTTTTATTGTTTATAAAATTAAACTTAGCATTAGCGGCTGATGGTATGATTAAAAGGAAATGATGAATGTAGTTATTTGTTTTTCAAACCTATTAAATTGGCTTCTTATTAAATTTTGTGCACTGTCACGAATCTGGAAGGTTAGAGTAATTCAGTTGAGTACCTGATTCTTGTTGTGCTGAGATATTTTCTCATATCTAAGGTGAGTAATTGGGGAGAGGCAGAAATGACTACTTACTAATATTTCATGTGCATATCTGATGTAGGGGGGTAGAGAGTTCAATTTTGGATTTAGTATAGTCCATATTTGTGAAGCCCTTTTCTATTTTTCCTGAGCTTTAATCTTCAGGCGAGTGCTTGCTACTGTCAAATTGGCAATGGTAGATGTAAATATGGGAGAATTTGAGACCTTTTCATTTCAGGCCAAAATTAATTAGCTTTTGAGTCTCATTATAAACACCTTTTATAGTAACATAGAGATTTTTCTTCGGGAACTTATCGGCAATGCTTCTGATACTTTGGACAAGATTCGGTTTAATGGATAATAGAAAATTGGATGCTCAACCTAATCTTCTCATTCAAATGATTCCTAAAAAATCAAACAAGTGCCTAAGTATTGTGGATAGCGAAATTGGCATGACCAAGGGTGGGGAAGATTAGGCTAGAGATGGTGTTAGATCTCTATTTGCCAAGGAAAGTTACTGTAGCTATACCAGTGAGCTTCAGATAGAACCCAAATGAACCAAGGAATCAAGCTATTAAGTTGACAAGCATTGACCTCTAAACTTTAGGTTCCATTTCTTTATTATATTCCTTCTCACTAAATCAGCTTTGTGTATATGTGTGGAAAGAATTAGATGAACATTGATAGATTCAATCTAAGTAAGGATTGAACATTCTGTCTGAGTGAGTGTCTTACTTGATTGGGTGTCCACCTTTAACCACATCTCCCTCTTGTATTGCTATCAGGGATTCTAAATTAAAGGAAATAATAACTCGAGGAAACAAAAAATAAAAATAAAATTTGGGACGCCCTTCATCCAATAATTGAAGGATAACGTACCATCCATAAATGTTGCTCATTATATTATTTTTCTTCTCCCATGAATACTTTGGAAAGGGAAAATTTTGCCACTTAGAGTGTTGTAGATGAGATGTCAAAGAACGATTATTTAGGGTCCTAGCTGATATTGTGTATTACCTTTTTGCCAATTTTTTGCTTGCATGTTGAAACTATTAGAAAACATTTCATAGGAAGGAAAGCTTGAACGTTAAACCCCAGGTAAGTTGAAATTAATGAATGTTGCCAGTTTCTACAGAATCGAATTAATGAAACAAATGGAAATAGACATGAGGAATGGAATTTATTTTGATACTGAAGACTTGATTGCTACTTCTTATCCAATAATCTGCTTAACCTTCTTTACTGAAAATCTATCATAGTTTCAAGATAATATACAACTGCCTGCAAAAATTGGCCTAATAGATTAAAACAAGATGTGATGTAAATATTAGTGGAGTTTTGTTTCCTTTTTTTTAAATCTCTTTAGAATTTACTATGTTTCTTAAAATTCAAGAACACATTGTTTCCACAAACTGCCCCTCCCTATTGTAACTTATAATGCCTTGGTCTTAGAGGCTCAAATTATAAAATTACTACATGAATGCTATATACATCTGTAGACAATAGCTATCTCTTGAGTTAGTGAAATAGTGAAATCTCTGGATTTTTTTTGGAAATGTGCTTTTAAATTCAGATATGTTACTTTTAGCATCTAAAACTTGTGAAACTTGTCTCATTTCATTGAGATTATTGTAGCTCACCAAGATTTTTTATAAATTCTGAGATTATTTCATTGAGATTTTTGTAGCTCACACATGTTTTTACTTTGGAATAATACTATTTTGGATGAAAGCTCATAATGATGTAAGAATTTAAAGTATGCTTCCAACTGATAAGTTTGGAAGAAATTATATGAATCCTTGTTATTAATTACTCAAGAATATTATGAGAAGCATGAGGAATTTCGATAACCTCTCCTCGTTATTTACATCTTAACGTCCTTTTAGAACAAAAATTGTACTTAATGGCATAGATTAAAAATAATGCATTAAGTGTTACATTTATTTTTAAAGGATGCACATATGTTGGTAGTGCATAATGGAAATACAAATGTGATAGAAAACAAACCTGTACATGTTGACTAAGGAATGTTAATGATTTTCCTTTCATACACTAATGTTGTTATTCATGTTGTTAGTGAATGGTGTTTAGACCATGATTTTATTTTAATGACACGATTTCATTACTCCTATAAGTTTTTACTTGTTTAGACTATCTCTTTGTCGGGCTGGGTATCTTTCATGTTAGGAAATATTTCAGGGAGGCTTAATAGCTTTGTGATAGGTTGGTAAAGCACTCCTACAATATTCTCGCCATTGTGTTCTTAGATAGGTTTTGGAGCTCGTTTCAACTTGGTCATCATGATTAGACCATCTATTATCTGGTATTTGGTATCTAGTATTGGGGCAGTCCTTACATATGGTATCAGAGCTCTTGGTTCCACACTTGGGCCTTGAGTTCACTATGCTAGACATACAATTGTAAGTCAACTTGTTTACTTTATGTAGTATGAGTTGATGACATGGGTTGCATATTGTGTCTCTTAGCTATGTTTACATTAGACATAGAAGGATTTGATGTTCTTTATGCATTCCTTAAAAGACTGTTAAAATGGAAAGTTTATGGAATGACTGGTAGATTGCATACCTCATATGTTTATGATTATATTTATTTTAAACCATGTGATGGTATAATGTGTGAATTGGAGTATTAAAATTGAACTATTGAGATAGTCAAAGGATGGTTGACTTTTTGAATTAGGCTATGAGAGCCTACCAAATGAAGATTTGATTTGTGATAGCAATGAAAAATGTCTTTTTATTATGTAAATGACATGTGGTGCACATGTGGTGCCAGAATTTATTTTTTATTTCATGCCATATTCATGAGGTTCATTGAGTAACCTAATATGATAAGTAGGAAGAACATGGATGTCATTTGCAAAAGTATTTCATGTTCCATTATGCATTTTGAAATATGTGATTATCAAAATAAATTGCATGTGATACATGAGAAGTTTGGTTATGTTCTTAGCGACCCTTGGATGCAAGGTGTCATTAACTATCTACTCCCTCTTGGTGACTAGTGAGAGTCATTGTGCTTTAAGTGAATTGGGTTTCATTTTATTATGTTTGGTTTCATTAACTTGGATGTCATGAAGGAGTAGCTTGAGATTTTATGTTCTTTGTGACCACCATGCCACCAATTTCTTATGTGAGCTATTTACTTGAATCTTTTTCACTTTTATTTTGGTTTCTATCTCCTTTTTGGACTTTTACTTAAGAACTATGAATCTTGCTTTTAAGATTTCTTTGATCTTGAGGTGGCTAGGGTGTGTGCGTGTATTTTTTATGTTGCTAGTCCTGTGATTTGGAAGTGATTTCATCTATGATATTCATTGTGGAGCATTGATTGGATGTATAAGGGAGTAGATTGTGAAGAACATGCCATTCTTCCTTTTGTATTTATCTTATGCTATTTTTATTGTTTTGGAAAGCTTACCTTCTAGTGTGGCTGCCGAATATGGACAAACAAGGAAGGCTAAATGCTATGTATTTTCCTTCATGGAAGGGTGTAATGTAGCAATTATGGGACAGATAGATGGATATCTTCATGTTTTAGTTTCTCAATCTGCCAGTTCTATAGAATGGATACATGTCTATTCTGGTTTCTTCTACAGGTAATTCTAGATTTTTAAAAGTGCTTGGCAAAGCTATTTTGTTTCTAGATATTGTAGTTGTACATGGTTATGCATATTTGGTTTTACTACTACACACATGGTTGCAATGTAGAAATGTTATACGGTCGCACTAGATCCATCTGATCAATCTTGTTATTGAAGCTAGGCTTCTCGTGCTAGGGTCAGGGAATTCTTCGTGTTAGGAAGAATTTTGAGGAAATTGTCACTCTATGGTTGGTGAGGTTAAAGCACCTGGGCCAAACTTTTGTCTCAGGAAGTAGGTGGGAGACGTCCTATAGCTTTGGAGATTGGATTCACTGAAGAACACAATGAAAATGTCATCTTAGTTTGATTGTTTATCTCATCATTTGAGATGTACTTAATTACATCATTATGTGATGATTTAATGGCATAAAGGCCATACATCGCAACACGTGCTTATATGTTGGTTAAGCACACTATGTTGGCAAAATGGGCGTGCAGGCCTAAGGTCACTCAATTGATAAAAATTGGATTATTGATCCTTGCAAGTGATTAGTGAGCATAGCTAGATGATTTACTTAATGGTGCTGACCATATGATACATGGCACTGTGCTTGAATGATGTGCCTATTGTTCCATGTCCGACATGTAGGTCTGCATTTTCTATGATGGCTAGTGAGGTATGATGCTTTACATTATACTTCGTATACTTAGTAAATCACGCATTTGATGGATAGATTCCTTAGATAATGTCATGTGTTACATTTGTAAATGGATAATTATTGTTAATCCTTGATTATGGTAGTGAAACAAATGTTAACTAATCAAGCTATAGTTTTCTTATTTATGTGATTCTTTTGACATTTTCATTTATGGGATAGTCATGTCATGACATGTTGTGTTCAACAATTTGGTTGATAATTGGATATGAAAAAAAATTACACCTATAATTTTGACATGAATGTTGGAAAGTAGAATGAAGTTGCAAACTTAATTGGAAGATATTGTATCTACTTGTTGATTCAACTAATTGTAGACAAATTTTGACTAACTTCATTTGACTTTTTTGCCTATGTGGCAAGTGTATGAAAATATTGTCTTTCTATGAGGATGGAGATAGGTATGTATCTATTTTGATAATATTTTTGCATTGGTGTTATGTATATGTGATGATCCACCATGCATGTGACTTTTACTTTATAGAAAGTTGTTAACACCTTTTATTTAGTCAATTTGGTCCCTCACCCACCCGTTGGCTGTTGCCTGGTTGCTCGCAACCTTCTCGATCTCCTCATTCCTCAATCCAACTATTACTTCTTCTATTCCTGTCTTCTCTAGGGCTCTCACAGCTTCGACTGGATCATGATCATGTGCCTCCAAAATCCTCACTTTCCCAATGTTGTGGCGCTTCAATAGCTCCACCACCTCGCTCGGTTGGGAACATTCCCCGATGTTCCATAGCACACTCCCACTGCACGAAGCATTCAACATTAGAAAATATTCTAATAAAAATAACAATCAAAACATACTACACCACTGATCTTCCAATTACAATTCTAGGAGCAATTTATCTAATCTATACATATCTCTAGCGCCCATAGTTATTCCTTAACTAATTCGCACAAACTGATATCTTTGGAAAAAAGCTAAATATTAATGGCTATGATTTCGGTTGTAGGATGCAATACTTGTGATACTTAGTGAATGAAAATCACAAGGCCTGATTAGGTATATATAGTTTGCAATGGAGTCAGTCATTGCGGGAAACCATTTCTACATAGACTTTTCCACCAGATGCTATGGAAACCATTTAAAGTGCAAACGCTTCAACCCCCCTTATCCCAATAACATGACTACATTCAGTTTCATTGGTTGGAATATAATTCAGATGCATGTTTTAACCTTCTCATGGTTCTACGAGGCTCAATGTCTATCTATATTTAGGAATAGAATTCAATAGATTAGAGTGTATGTCTAGGACAAGAAAGATAGAAAGATATATATATACTCTGACCATCGATCATACAGTCGCATTATTTTGCTGCATCCATTCAGAATAGAGAACCACATGCAATTATTTTACTCGGATGAAAACTTGAATTTCATATCACCACCATATCTATGTCAATGGTTGCCACAACATCAGAGTTTTAGCTGACGCGTATGGTGGAAGAATTGCAGGTCATTTGTATCCAACCATGTTTGGAATATTGTGGATAGATTAGCTAAGGTATTACTAAATTAGCAACTATAACTTAATTATAAAATTAGGAAAAATTATACTTAATATTTATCTTTGAACATAAAATGAAAGGCAACAAAATGATTAAACTATCATGAAAAAATCCTATGACAGCCAAGGGTGACCGTAAAGTTCCAGGCATGTTTGGGTGGTGAATAAAAAGTTTTCTTTTCCACAAATAACTAAGGTAATCGTTAGATTAGATTTAGGTCCAAGTGATGAGTAGGTTGAAATAGACAAGTAATTTTTTTAAAATGATAAAATATGAGTGCATGTCATTATGAGTTGTACAGATAGAGTTATTAAAGATTTATTAGTTACATTCATGTATAGGAAGAACATAGCAGGGGCAAGGAAATATTAATTTTTGTTAAGAAATTAGTTTGGTTAACAAAATAATTACTTAACTAATTAGGCATGACATGCTAGATGTTAATACTAAGCAAGAAGAGGTCAATTTTAATATTTGGGACACGTGTGAAGACTTGAATGCTGATAAGACTAAACATAAAGTTATAAACGAAAGACTTTTATATGTGAAATTGTGTGATATCTTTGGACATTGAAATGTACTTGTTATATGTTGGATACATTATGTTAGAGAAGAGAAATGATAGTGTACATGAAGTTGTGTACAAAAGAGACACAAAGGACAAATCATCTATTGAAGATGTCAACATTGTCAAGAGATTTTTGTATCTATACCTTTTCTGTATACAATATAACATTGTATATGCATGTTTGAGAAGTGGATTCATACTTCTACTTTTATAGTTGTAATACCAAATCCTAATATGGTTGATCCTTCTAACAAGGCCAAATCCTCTAATAAGGAAAAATACACTATCCCGATGTAATAGACTCCTAATAGGGTCAATATCTTTCACATCATACTTTTGATTAGTGGATCATTTTGTAAGTACCATCAATTATAAGAACAACTCAATTTCAGTTATTTGAACTAAGATTAATTCTAGTCAAACATATGGTCTTAATATATTCATTCTATCTAAGTTATATTTAAGTTATTTAACTTTTCCAATTGAAAATATCTATTAAATGCATGTTTTATATCTCTTTTGGTCCAATTACCGAATAAATAAAATTATCCAAGAAAAAGTGATGTTTCAATAACTCCTATTCTTTTATAATGAAATTTTTTAAATATACAGCAATATCCTTTTGTAGACATCAGAGTCTAAAATATCTTCATATAGATTTTATAGTGTTTTAATTAGACCTAGTTTATTAAAATTGAGAAATATTACAAGTAGATATTTTAACAGGTAGAAATATGTTCTTGAAATCAAGAAGAAGCCAAAATGGGGACTGACACAAAATAGAGCAAAATATTGACTTGAAATCAGTAGGAAGTCATTTCCATGTGATTACCCAACCCCCTTTTTGAATATCAAAAACCCATCCATAAGCATGATAGTAAAATAGCACTACTAAAATTCATGAAAGTATCAACATTGTACATAAACTTGGTCATCAGATATAAGTTGGCCAATAAAAAAGTCCATCATAGAAAACTAAAAAGAGCCCAAAGGACAAGCAAGTAACCAACTGCCATAAGAAGAAAACTAAATAGGAAGTTGTTGGCAGTGAGCCAACAGCCCTCACAAGTTTCGAGACATGGCTTAACCACTTCATGTGGTTCTATAAGACTATTGGTTATTAAGCATTAACAAATCTATCTTCTATTGCAACAACAACCCTTGCCATTCAAACAATTAGGATTAGAGCTTGGTCATAGGTTTGAATCCTGCAAGACGTAGTGAGTGAGATTGGGAGGGGGATTGTTAGCATTGGGCCAACATGCCTCACAGGTTTTGTGACATGGCTTAACCACCTCCTATGGTTATATAAGACAATTGTTTGTATCAAGAATGTATAGGTCAATCTTTTTGTGCGACAAAAACTTTGGCCTTTCTAATAGAAGTAGACTAGTAGGAGGTAACCAATCACTAGCTCCTCGGGTTCTCCAAGAGTAGGTGGAGCCAATCATTAGCCATGGAGTTGTATAGAGAGTGAATAGCCTCCACTTCTTCTTCATTGGTTACACCATCCTTGTTAGTCTACATGAGATAAAGGGTAGTGGTTGTTGAGTGCATAACACACACTGAGAAATTGGAAACCCTATCAAACTTATCCTCTAGGTCTATGCTCTTTTTTATTAGTTCAATAATGGAACTCTCCAGCTTCTCCACCTCCAAATTTCCCTACACTTTGTCATTTTTTTTCACTTTGGAATATTTTTGTTAAGTATGATCTCCCCCCAAGTCCTTACCCTTTTGGTCCCCATCTCCTTGAGTGACCTCCGCCTGGGTATGCTGCCAAAGTTACACATCTTGATCAATAAAGTGACCATTCCCTTCTCTTCAACATTCTAATATTTCCCAGAATCTAGAGTTTGGGCATCACTTTTCAAAGTTTCTAAAACTTTAGAGAGGAAGGGACTATTTTGAACCTTCTCCATGACATCCTCATTCTTACCCTTGCTATCATTTTATTGCTCTTCTTCTTCCCATAATTCCTTCTACCCACCACATCTTTAGGTCTAGGGCCTAACTTCCTTCCAGATTTGTCTAGTTTAAACATTCTGGGAATTGTCAAGGGGTTTTTTATCGCTTAGTTTTTTGCTCACCCAATTGATTCCCTTCTTACATGTGGTACCTATATTCTCAGCATTAAGGATTTTAATTTTTCCTTCTTGATTTTCTTAGCCATTGTAGTGAGTTCTTCATCAACCTTCGGTTTGATGATCGGTGGGAAGAATTTTGACCAGTAATTTTTAAGGGTAAAGTATGCAAGCTAAGGATATGAGGGCAAATGGACTTTTAAAATTTAAAGAGATAGAAAATTAGTGCTTGAAGATAAATAATTTAATTTTTTCCTTCCTCACATTTATTCCTAATATTCCACATGCAATCTTCTATAGAATGTAATTGGAGAAAAATGAACAAAATACAATCCTTGTTCTGAAAATTGTTAAGAGTAGGAAAGTGGTAGTAATAGAAGACCTTGAATCTATCCTACATGGTATCGTATCATAGTATAACATAGAAGACCATATCCCATAGTTTTGGAACATTTTCTTGGACAAAAACACCATGGAAATGGACAGGGCTTTTGTCCAAGCAAAAGAAGTTTTTGAGGCTCATCTCATCTGCCACTCTAGCCTTCTTCCTCCATGATTTTACTTCCATTGACATGATATTTGTGTTGGCTATCAGATCTTTAATGACCTCAAAAGAGATTCCATTAATATTAACCTAACACTTCTTCAAAGAGTCCACAAAGTGCCAGGTGAGCATCTCATCATGGCCCTTCATGCTCTCAATGAAAGGGATGAATCCATCTTCCTTCAAACGTGACCACATGGCTATGTCTTCCATAATATCTCTCTTGATTCTTGGTGGTTCAATTCTCAAATTCTCTCCCTCCATAAATTTATCTTCATCAAGGTCTCCAATTGGATCTTCTTCCCCTTCCTTAAGTTTGAATGCCATATCCTTCACCCACTTCAACAAACTGTTCAAAAAAAATAGAGGTGAATCTTAATACACCAGGTGTCGAAGCTTAAAATTATGAAAATCTGTAGTGAAGAAAAGCCACTTAGGTTCTATAGGTTTTGATTTAGGATAATATTTGTTCTTAATTTGCAAGATAATAATATATTTCTAATTTCATTTTGAAGCCCAGTCTCAAGATTTGGAAATCCATCTTGGATGATGTAAAATATCACCCCAATTATTGCATTGAATAATTACTTTCCAATTCCCATCACAAGTAATGATTACCAAATTTTATCTAAAGGTAGCATCACATGTGTTTATCAGCATAAAGGCCTCATTCAAACATAGGACCATGATGACACTACCCACCAAACAAACGAAATAATTTTGTGGTCATACTAATAGCCATCACCAAGTTCATTGTGATGAGACTATCACTGTCGTACACTAGAAAATTATACTCCATGAGTGAAAGACCTCTTTTTCAACAACTGATTTGATCACAATTGGAAGATCTTCATGCTCATTCTACCAAAATTAAGCATTGATGACATTATGAAATTCTATCTTGATTTACCACTTATAATCAAAGTGGCATACCAACTCATCATAATATCCCCCTTGATAATCATAATGACTAACAGATAATCTCCCTCCACAAGAAAGTTTTGAATTTTCATGCTACTAGCTAGTTGCACTCCCCACAAAAGTCCATGCACTTTTTCCTCATTACTCAAAAATCTTCGACATTTTTTACAATATTTGCTGATACAAGCTCCTTGTGCACTCTATATTATTCCTCCCAACACAGTGTCCACCCAATGCTTAGACCCATCAAAATTGAATTTCATCTAGTTCAAGGGAGGTGGTTGCCACTTAGTTTGTTGTCTTTCCTTGAAGTTAGTATTATCAATTCTCTTAATAACTTTATTGATGCCCCAAAACTGTGCCCAATCCACTCAATTTGTGTGGGGGAGTGAGTAGGTGGTTTTAATTTCCAACTAAGGGTACACTTACTCAAAATCCTCTAAAAATTTTATGTGTGACCACTCCTAGAAGAGTACTTGTAGCTTTGAAGATATGATTATTTCATTCTTTCCATATTTTTAGTAGATATAGGGTGAATGACCTTCCATATCATTTTTATCAGGGTTTTTAGAACTTGGAATTATAAATTCTCTCAATAACTTGATTGGTGCCAAATAAATGTATTGAGTCCTACTCAATTTTTGTTTGTGTGTGTATAGGTGATGGGGGGGGGGGGGGGGGGGGGGGGGCGGGGGTGAGGAGGTGGTTCCCATTTTGATCAATACTATGGATTAAATATTATATACACGAAGATATTATTAAGAAATATTAGAATTCTAGTTGGTGTCCCTCTTAAAATTTAAAGAGGAGTTAATTAATTCTTTCTCCAAATCATAAGAAAATCCTATCAATCATTGTCTATATCTGGAACCCATCGATCCACCAATTTTTAAGACTTTGGATTTATTACAGAAACTTTCCAATGTGATTTTCCATCATATATCAAAAAGAAAAAAAATGGAAATAAGCTTAGTTAGAATGGCAAAAATGCATAAATATTCCTTGAACAAACTTTTTGAATAAATTTCTTTCTTTTTATATAGCTGAATGATAAAATTTGGATATGTTTCAAAATTAATAGGAACCTCTTCATAAAAGAGGGTCACAATAAAAACAAGTTGAAAATGTAACGATACCATTAAGAAATAATAGAATAATTTGAAAGAATTGTTGACAAAATGAAACTAAAGTGATTGCTATACTATGCTAATAGCTCCAACTTGTCAAATAATTCAATAAACCACTTCAAAAAAAAGAATGAAGGCCATTAAAATGAAGTTTGAGCTTTTCTAATCTACTTGTCTAAATAACCTTAAAATTCTCATATTTTTCTTCAATAAATAAAATGTCATTGGCATTTGTAGAAACATAAATAGTTAAAAATAGATCATGATGTTAAATTTGAGAAAAAAAATTTAATTTTTTACTTTATTATTGATATAATATACCAAAAATATATCTTAGAACATACGGAACCTAATTTTTATTATCATGAAATGATTATTAAAGTAGAGGGGATGGGTGGAATGAAGCAAGCATTTGTATAGGTTATAGTGAGAGATAGAAGTTTTTCCTATGCTTTTGATGATAGACCCTTCATAGTGGAACTTAATAGAAACAACTAGCTTTTAGGTTCTCTAAACAGTCATACATGTGTAGATATAGAGGATGGGTATGAAGGAATTTCTTGCAAAATTATGGAGGAACTCATGGATCCTAGGATAGACTGACTTTTCCAACATCCCTGAGGGAGAATATTCAAAATTATATGCAAAGGACATTACAACCCTAAAAGAGCAGAGGCCTCAGATGAAAAAAAGCAAATAATCTTGTGTGGCCCTTTTTTGGGGTTTAAACCTGGTAATAAATATTTATTTACCCTAGTGGACAGTATTTTAAATCAAAAAATGGTACTTTTCTATTTTGATCTCAAATTTTGTGATTGACCACAATATGTATTTAATTTCTTTATATCTTGTGAGAAATTTCAAGAGTCCTAGAACCAACTATAGAGAAGGAAATTGTAGACACCTAGAGGAATATAAAAATATCAAGGGATACACCTTCCCTCATGCTACATCATTTCAACTAGCATGGAAAGATAGAGAGATTAAATATTATACTTTTTCGTAAAGAATTATTTATAAACTAGGATGTTGTGTTGCAATAATACATTTTTAAGTGTGAAAGTACATAATAGTTTGTTACCAAACTATCAGTTATGTAGTTACTAAAGGTTATGTATAGGATCATGGTGGGCCAAAAAATGGTGATGAGAAAAAAAAACTAGTCTAACAACATCCAAAAAGTGTTTTGCAATTTGCATTGACTTTTTGCTTCCAATCCTAATACTAATGCAAAGGAAAAAACATTACACAACCTTATCGCATATCTGATACATTGGTTACCCAAAACTTGCAAATAGGTTTTTAAAAAAACTGAATGCAAATTTTTCTAAATTCTTACCATTTGAACAACTAAAGTGATCAAGTACTAGTAGTGTAATCAAGTATAGAAATCAACGCAATATATTTTCCACTAGATTCTGCATCCTAGCACAAGTAAGTTGACTTTTTTTTGTTTTGCACTTGATTTTTTACTAGCCATGTGTGCTTCTTTCTCTTGTATATGTGAAGTTACCAATGAATATTTTAGCTTTGTTAGTAAAATTAACTTATCTTTAACTTTACGAAGAAGAATATGGTATTAATGTATAATACTATAGAAAAATAATATCGAACTTATCAAGCATTGGACAATTATCCTAGCAAGGAAGTCAAGGAAATGATTGGTACAAAGGTTTCCAAGGATATTATCTGAGTAAAGATTTGGGAATGATTGAGAAAATTGAAAATTTTAATTTGTCACACAATTTTGAACTCTAAATAAAATCAAACTAGCATAGGAGAACCATAATTCCATGACAAGGATAATTGAATCCTAAAATTTATTAATTCTCAAGGATGATTTGGGATCCTAGTAATTGTGGGAAATGCTAGGCCTGGGATTTAACTTCTAGAAAATCACTTGCAGTTTATGAAATGAATTGTGAAATAATTTTCTTTCACATGAAGTGACAAATATTTTGCAGGAATGAGATAGTTAACATGATCCAACCAATGAGAAGGATCACCATCATTGGATACATTTAATATCTAATTATGATTCATTGTGGAGTGTAAATTATTGTTGAATAACTTGGGGATTAAACTATTTGTAACTTTAAAGAGGCAAGTCATAAGCCCTTTGATTTTCAAGACTAAGCTAGTGGACAAATATCATTGATTTAGGAAAATTTGAAGAGAAGCAAAAGAAATCCAAGTAAGGATTAGATTGCTATAGATTTTAAATGATTAATGACAAATTAAAAGATTATGTTCCTTACTGTCTGAAATATATTTTAAATTTTAGATCTAAATTAAAATAAACTATTAAAAATATTTTTTCTAATATAGTATCATATGTAAATTAAAATTGACTACAGATACAAACTAGAAGCCAAGATTTCCCAACAACCCTAACAAATGTAGAAGTTCTATTTGGAAGAAAAACACTCTGCTAGGTAGGGTTTTCTTGCTACATGCGAACTTTCAATTTTTTTTGCATACGGCCCTTCGCCTGCACTCCCCTTTTGTCGGCACCACTTGTCATACCGCATTAACTGCATGAAGTTTAGGTTAGGATATAATGGCTCCGGCTAGTGGTGAACCAGATGTTTCTAGTGTTCATGCTACTGCTTCGGACTGCCATGGCGTCGCCAACGAACAAATGCCCGCTCAAGTTTTTCCCTAAGGTTTTTCATGAGGTAATCCTGATATTATCCTTCCTTTGCAAGAATTTGATGCTGCATGTGACTGGTTAGAGCAACATACCTTGATAGGGTATTTTGTTGGTAGGACTCCTCCTGAAGCTATGCTCAAAGAATGGGTCAACAAATGCTGGACTCCTCATGGAGTCCGCCTTGATGCTATGAAAAACCTTACCAAAGGTTTCTTTTTATTTCGCTTTGCTAACCCGTTGCAAACAGACGCGGTCTTTAACAATGGTCCTTGGTCTATACGTTCCTCTCTGCTTGTTTTTCAGAAATGGTCCCAAGACTTCACTATCTCAAATGATAAAAAGCTTAGGGTTCCTATATGGGTAAAATTCCCAAGTCTACCCTTGC
This sequence comes from Cupressus sempervirens, assembly GCA_028749045.1. Taxonomy (NCBI): domain Eukaryota; kingdom Viridiplantae; phylum Streptophyta; class Pinopsida; order Cupressales; family Cupressaceae; genus Cupressus; species Cupressus sempervirens. Next base: position 1,017,132,380 of record CM053785.1, read on the forward strand.
CCTACTAGCCTTTCATTGAGTCTATTGCCCAAGCCCTTGGCAAAATTATCACCAAGGAGCCTAAGAAATTTTTTAATGCTCGCCCTCAGCGGTGTGTTTGCGTTGAAATTGATCTTTCCAAAGATCTCAAGGATTCTGTGGAAAGCCAGATTGGAACTCAAACCTTCTCACAGAAGGTGCTTTACTTGAACCTAGCTAACACCTATTATAGGTGCCAGTCTGCAGAACACAAGATCAGGGATTTCCCTTTGGCTACGCCTAGGGTCAAACCCCAGCCTAAAGCGGTGCTTGCCAAACAGGCCAAAGGAAAAAAAGAAGAATGGGTTACTGTTGGGTGCAAGGGCAATCCTGCCTTGAATCCCTTGGCCCCTAAGCCATCCTATGCGACAGTTACTACGATTTCTCCTACTTCTACAGAAGTTTCAATGCCTGTTAGCGTAGAGATGCCAACAGTTTCTATTGCACTTGTTCTAGGAGTTTGGAAAATTTCAAACCCTGCTGGTTTGCAGGGGATCAAGGCATTCTTGCAGTCCTCCTGGACGTGTAGAGATATTAGGGGTAAAATGGCAGGCTGTAAGTGTAGAGGATTTCCCATCTAACTTCCACCCAGTTTCTACCTTTTTGCACAATAGCTACTCCCCTCTGGAGGACGAGGATGATATGGAAGAGTTCTCATGGAATGTTCGAGGTCTTATAGACCTCCCCAGAAAGTTCTATGTCTGGCATACCCGTCATTGACTTGGGAATTTAGATTTTCTTTGCCTGCAAGAAGTTAAGATTTTTGGTTTCATGCTTTCTGCTACATGCCGCATCATTTGGTAGGATAGCATTATGTTTTCTTCTCAGCATGAAGCTAGCCAAGGTGGTGTAGTTACTATCCTATCACCTCACCTTCATTCTGCTATTATCTCGCATGGTTCTGACCCCACACACCGTATTATTTGGCTTTTGCTTTCCATTAAAATTCATTCTTTTGGTGTCATCAAAAATTGACTTAAGATTAAAATTGCACAAAGAATGTAAATTAAATATAATAACAACTACTTATTTTATTTATTTAGTGAAAAGAAACTTCCAAACATTGTCAATGTCTTGGAATGACGTTTTAATAACAAGTCAAGGTCCCAAGTGTACTCGTCAGGATCTATGGTTGAATTAAGAAGTGTTTGAGATACAAATAACCAGCAATTCTTCCAGCGTACGTGGCAACTAGAACTCTGGATGTTGCGGCGAGAAGATCAGCTATATGTGTCATTTGGCTGTACAAACTAGTGATGTGGAGCTTGTGGCGAGTTGAGGTTGAAATTGTAATCTATATTGCAGGTCAAATGGGTAAAAATGTTTCGTGTGATCGAGGAGATCAAGATAATTATGTGGACTGTATGTTCAATTGTCAAAGCATAGATATCTTATGCAGATACTCTAATTTGTTGAATTCTATTCCTGAAGATAGATAGATATTGAGCCTCGTAGAACCATGAGCAGGTTAAAAGATGCATCCGCATTATATTCCAACAAATGAAACTGAATGTAGTCGTGTTATTGGGATAAGGGGGGTTGAAGAGTTTTCACTTTAAATGGTTTCCATAGCATCTTGTGGCAAAGTATATGTAGAAATGGTTTGCCACAATGACCGACTCGATTGCAAACTATAAATACCCAATCGAGCCTTGTGGTTTTCATTCACTAAGTATCACAAGTATTGCATCCTACAAAAAAAATCATAGCCATTAATATTTAGCATTTTTCCAAAGATATCAGTTTGTCCGAACTAGTTAAGGAGTAACTATGGCCGCCAGAGGTATGTATACATTAAATAAGTTGCTGTTAGAATTGTAATTGGAAGACCGGTGGCACAGTATGTTTTGATTGTGATAGTTATTAGAATATTTTCTAATGTTGAATGCCCCGTGCAGTGGGAGTGTGCTATGGAACATCGGGGAATGTACCCAGCTCACGCGAGGTGGTGGAGCTACTGAAGCGCCACAACATCGAGAAAGTGAGGATTTTGGAGGCACATGATCATGATCACATCGAAGCTCTGAGAGCCCTGGAGAAGATGGGCATAGAAGAAGTAATAGTTGGATTGAGGAACGAGGAGCTCAAGAAGGTTGCGAGCAACCAGGCGGCATCCAATGGGTGGGTGAGGAACAACGTTGGCGCCTTCTACCCAGCCGCCAACATCAAATACATTTCGGTGGGTAACAAGGTACTGCATTATGGAAACGAGAGATACTGATGAATTAAAATAGAAAAACTCAAATATATCAAAGAGCTATAAAGTTTCTTCTTGTTATTATAGCTGAGAGGAATGCTCTATTTATAGAGCTCATACATATTTCTAGAGGGTTCTTGAGAAGCTTCAAGAAAGGAAGCACTCTAGAGATTTCTACATAATTTTAAATTCACATTTTGCACAAAGAGGGAGGCTCCAAGAAGCAAGTAGAAAGTTCTGGACTGTGCATTAAATGCCCAGCTACTATAATAAACATTATTTTTAACACCCCCCCATAATGTTTATTTGGAGAGAGTAGGAACATCTTTGAGCTGCAATAGATCTCTAAATTTCGTAGATTTTACAATAGACAATGCTTTTGTAAATATATCAGCAAGTTGATGTTCTGTTCCGCAAAATTGAAGCTCCACCTCTTGTCTTTCAATTAGATCTCGAACAAAATGATGATGCACTTCTATATGCTTGGACCTTGCATGATATACTGAATATTTTGCTAGCTTGATAGTACTTTGATTATCACAAAATATTGTTGTTGGAGAGTCTTGTGGATGATGCAATTCTTCAAGTAACCTCCTAAGCCATAATGCTTCTTGAGATGCCTTTGATAAACCAATATATTCAGCTTCTGTAGATGAAAGTGACACTGTTGATTGCTTCTTGCTACTCCATGAAATCGGTCCCGATCCAAGATGGAAGATATATATTGAAGTTGACTTTCTATCATCAATGTCACCTGCATAATCAGAATCCATATATCCAACTAAAGTAGGTTCTCCTCCATATTTGTATTCAATGCCAAGCTGGTAAGTACCCTTAATATATCTTAATATTCTTTTAGTCGCTTTCCAATGTTCAATGTGTGGATCTGCCATGTATCTCGATACAATACCAACTACATATGCAATATCTGGTCTAGTTATAGTAAGATACAAAAGATTTCCAACAAGCTGCCTATATAATTTTCCATCCACTTTCTTTTGAGTAGAGTTAGCACCTAAATTTACTCCTATTTCACATGGTGTATTACATGGTTTACAATCACTCATATTGAATTTTTTAAGTACATCAAGAGCATATTTAGTTTGAGAGAGCATGATTCTTCCTTCTTCTTGCCATACTTGCATACCCAAAAAATAGTGCATTAGTCCTAAATCAGTTATTTCGAAAGCTTGTTTGAGTTGATTTTTAGTTATCTCAATATCATGTGTGTGATCTCCTATAATAATCAAGTCATCCACATACAATACAATGATAACAACCTTATTGTCACAATATTTTACATACACATCTGGATCAGCATTACTTCTTTTAAATCGAACTTCTAGGAAGTAATTATTAATTTTTGAGTACCATTCCCTTGGTGCTTGTTTGAGACCATAGAGTGATTTTCTTAATCTACACACCAAATTCTCTTCTGCATACTTAATAAATCCTGGTGGTTGTTGCATATAAATTTCTTCTTTTAAGTCACCATGCAAAAATGCACTATTTACATCCATTTGAAAAATTTTCCAACCAAACTTTGCAGCTAAAGCAACTATTGTACGAATGGAAGTCATCTTAGCTACTGGAGCAAAGGTTTCAGTATAGTCTATACCTTCTTCTTGTGAGAAACCTTTAGCCACTAACCTTGCTTTGTATTTTTCAATAGCTCCATCTGATGTGAATTTGGTTCTATAGGTCCACTTGCAACCAACCACATTTTTGCCTTCTGGAAGTGTTGTTAGTTCCCATGTTCCATTCTTCATCAAAGAATTGTATTCTTCTTGCATAGCTGCTTCCCATTCTTCTTTTCCTTTTGCTTCTTCATATGTGTTTGGAGTGTCAACCTGCATCACCTTAGTCATAAGAGCATAGTTAGCAAATATATATCTAGGAACTTCTTGATAAATTTCTTTGATGCTTCTAAATTTCTTTGGATTTTCATTATCACTTTCACTTGATTCTTCAACTTGAGTCTCATCCCATGTAGTGGTTTGCACACCTTGACTTTGACTATTGGTAGAGGTAGAATTTTCTTCATCAATAAAAATTGGAAAGAAAGATAATGTTGGAGAATTATCATTCTTAACATCTTCATCAAACCATACATTTCTTTTAATATAGATTTCATTAGTTCTAGGATTGTATAACCTATATCCTTTTGATTCCTCACTATATCCAACCATTATGCACTTCTCGCTTTTTCTTTCAAGTTTGCTCCTCCTTTCATCAGGAATGTGAGCATATGCTTTACAACCAAAAATTCTAAAATGAGATACTGTAGGCTTTCTTCCACTCCATGCCTCTTCTAGTGTTATGTTCAAAACTGCCTTAGTAGGTGTTCTATTCAAGATATATACGGCAGTATGAACTGCTTCAGCCCAAAATTTGGCTTCTAGATTTCTAGAATGAAGCATGCACCTAGCCATTTCTATTATAGTTCTATTTTTCCTTTCAGCAACACCATTTTGTTGGGGTGAATAAGAGACAGTTGATTCCTTTTTAATGCCATGTTCTTTACAAAAATCTAAAAGAGCTTTATTCATGTATTCAGTCCCTCTATCAGTTCTTAGTATCTTTAAGTACTTTCCACTTTGTTTTTCAGTCAAAGCTTTAAACTCTTTAAACTTTTGAAACACTTCATCTTTCTTTTGTAGAAAATACACCCAAATTCTTCTACTATAATCATCTATAAAAGTGAGGGCATACCTTGATCCTCCAATTGATGATGTTTTGAAAGGACCCATTACATCACTATGGACTAAATGTAGAGGATTTTTTGCTCTCCATGATTTACCTTGAGGGAAAATTTCCACATGTTTTTTTCCCATTGCACATCCTTCACACACCTTAGGGCTTAATGATATCTTTGGCAGCCCATGCACCATTTGTAATTTCTCCATAAGCTTGAGACTTTGAAAATTGATGTGCCCCAAACGCTCATGCCATATTCTGCTTATATCATCATATTGGGCAATAGCACACATATGTTTATCTCCACATTTAGAAGTGAATTCTTGAAATTTATATAATCCATTCTCCATTTTGCCAATTGCAATGACTCTATAATTATCATTTATATCCTTGATTAGGCACTTATCATTGTAGAATTCTATTTTATGTCCTTGACTTGCAATTTGAGATACTGAAAGCAGATTTGTTTTTAATTCAGGGACTAATTTCACATTTTTGAACAAACCATTATCAACTTTGACATTACCAGTCCCTTTAACTTCTAAAGCACTATTATCCCCCAAATATATTTTCTCTATATTATTTTCACTTATTGATTCAAATTGATTCTCATTATGAGACATGTGTTGTGTAGCACCAGAATCAATAACCCAATCTTCTTTGAAAGTATTATTTTCTTTAAGTGCAACACAAAATGCATTTTGTTTAGAATCTCCTAATTTTGGATAATTATTTACTTTCTTTTCTACATCTCTTTTCTTCTTGAAACATTCATTTGCCTTATGACCCATTTTACCACAATAATGACATTTCCATTTACTTCTATTATGATCTGTATATGAAATACTCTTATTTTCATTCTTCCAATTTCTTTCTTTAGATTCATTTTCTTGTGACTTCTTATAATATTGTTTTCCTTTTATTACAAATGCTTGAGATTCACCATCAAATGATTCTTTTTCTTTAGCTTGTCTTTTCTCTTCTTGAACCAACTTAGCACACAATTTTTCTGATTTAATACTTTTTAATTTATCTGCAGTATCTAAACCCCTTATAAATGATTGATAAGATCCTGGAAGACTTTGTAATATAATTTGCACAAAATCTTTATCATCTATATCTTTTCCAAGAGAAGCAAGCTCATTTTTCTTTTCCTTTAACTTACTTAAATGTGGAACTATCTCTTGTGAGCTTGATAATTTCAAATTGTATAATTCAGTTGTGAGAGATAAGATCCATACATCACCTGAATTTTGATATAAATCTTTCAAAATCTCCCAAACTTTGACTCCACTTATCTCATTACAAACTTCTGGAAAAACTTCTTCTGAAAGTGTAAGCTTGATTAGTGCTGCTGCCCTCTTGTCCCTTTTATCCCAATTATCTTGATCATTTTCCGGATTCGTACGCCTTTGTTCACTACCAGTCACAATATCATAAAAATTTTGAAGAGTTAGAGTGATTTCAACATGAGATACCCAATCATAATAAATTTTTCCATTTAATTTAACTGTAGGCAAAGTCACACCAAGTGATTCCATTGTTAAATTCTCTCCCTTTTTTTTGGATGAGAATGAAAGATATTTGAAAACTTGAACACCCAAGCTTGAAATTGAAAAAATCTCACCAATTTGTTGAAGAAAAAACCTTTTCTTTTGCTGCAATATCCTTCCTTTGATGTATTTTTTTGTCCCAAACCAAACTGTTGTTCACTCCTTAGTTACAGCTTGCAAATGTAAAGATTCACACAAGGAAAACACATATATTCATTCCAAAAGCATCATATATTCACAGCCCAAAGAACTGAAAATTCTCTGATACCATGATGAATTAAAACAAAAAAACTCAAATATATCAAAGAGCTATAAAGTTTCTTCTTGTTATTACAGCTGAGAGGAATGCTCTATTTATAGAGCTCATACATATTTTTAGAGGGTTCTTGAGAAGCTTCAAGAAAGGAAGCACTATAGAGATTTCTACATAGTTTTAAATTCACATTTTGCACAAAGAGGGAGGCTCCAAGAAGCAAGTAGAAAGTTCTAGACTGTGCATTAAATGCCCAGCTACTATAATAAACATTATTTTTAACACCGCAATACGAAACATTCAGACCGCACTGCGCAAGGCCAATCTGGACAAGGATATAAAGGTCTCCACCACCCAGGCGGCCTCATTTGTGCTGGCGGGAGCGGGAGCGGGAGATTATTATTATGATACGCGCCCCTCTCAGGGTGAGTTCCGCAACGATCTAAAGAGCACACTCCGCCCTCTGCTGAGGTTCTTGGGTGACAACGGCTCTCCATTCATGGTGAATGTGTACCCTTATTATACCTACGCGGGAAACAGGGACCAGATATCCTTGGACTATGTGGTCTTCAACCCCTCCGCCCCGGCGGTGCACGACGGAGGCCTTCAATACAGGAACTTGTTCGACGCGATGGTGGACTCTGCCATTGCCGCGCTTGAAAGAGAGGGACATCCACGTCTACCCCTGCTCATTACGGAGAGCGGGTGGCCCTCTGCGGGAGATGATGGGGTGGAAACCGTGGACAACGCCAGGGCGTACAATAACAACCTCATCAGGCATGTCTCCTCCAACCAGGGAACGCCCAGGAGGCCTGGAAATCCCATCCACGCCTACATTTTCTCCCTCTTCAACCACAACATCGAGTCCGGCCCCGACGTCCAGCGCCATTTCGGCCTCTTCTATCCCAACAAAACACCCGTCTACCCCGTCGACTTCACCCCCACCCCATACTAGGTAGTGGAATCTTTCCGGATTATTATCTATCTATCTATCACTCACCAATAATACAGAGGTCTCGGTCCGCTATGTCCTCCGGATAATTATCTATCTCTCACTAATAATGCAGAACGCATGGCTTTGTATGCCTTCCTCTACATTGTAAATAATTACCATTCCTAAATAAGTGAAGCGTATCACCTTTTCTTTAGTGTAATCGATCCTCAATATAATAAGACCTGCTTGATATCGTTTGGAATATAATTAGTCACTTTAAGGAATTACTTGTATTTGTTCAAAAGGAAATAAAAACGACATTTCACTAATGAAAGAAATCACTCTCCGTATAAAATTGTTAATAAAATATACTAATTCAATCTTAAATCAAGGATTAAAAAAATGGGCTAAGATATTTTCACAGTCTAAATGTTATAAGAATAAATAAAGTAGGAGAGCAATAAAATTAAGAGTTCATATTACTCCTTATGAAATAGTATAAATGTGAACAAACATTTATAAATACATGGACAACTCTATAGTAATTACCTTGGAATTAGCACTTCATTGTGTAAAATATATTTTTATTATGCTTCTATAAATGATGGTCAAATTTTATCTAAATTTTAAATGCAGTTTACAAAAGTATATTAGAATATCTCAACATTAACTTTGATGGTCTTGAATTAATTTTTGAAGTCGGGTGTTAAATTATTTTGCAAGTTGGAGCTTTCCGGATTATTATCTACCCATCTATCACTCACCAATAATACATAGGTCTCGGTCTGCTATGTCCTCCAGATTATTATCTATCTCTCACCAATAATGCAGAAGGCATGGCTTTCTATGCCTTCCTCTACATTGTAAATAATTACCACTCCTAAATAAGTGAAGTGTATCACCTTTTTCTTTAGTGCAATCGAACCTCTATATAATAAAACTTGCTTGATATCATCTAGAATATAATTACTAACTTTAAGGAATTATTTGTATTTCATTGAAAAGGAAATAAAAATGGCATTTCACTAATGAAATAAAATTACTCTCAGCATAAAATCATTAATAAAGTATAGTAATTCAATCTCAGATCAAGGATACCTTCACTCTCAGTGATGAAAAAATAGGCTAGATATTTTCACAGTCTAAATGTTAAAATAAGTGCAAATAAAGTAGGAGACCAATAAAATTAAGAGTTATTAGTCCTTATGAAATAGTAGAAATTCGACCCAACATTTATAAATACATGTACAACTCTATAGTTATTTCCTTGGAATATAGAAAAAATTATATTTACTTTAAGCATTTTATGGTTCATAGAATTGTGTTTTGTTTTAATAGTATACTAAGTATATATATTTTGCTAGGAATGTTAGAAACCTTATTAATATTTCAAAATTCTTCTTGAAATGTAATGGCTCTTATTTAATATATCAAGTATGGGCTCGCCCTCTTCTTATTGAAAAAATGTAATAGTTTAGTTGACAGTTTATAAAGAAATAAGGATAAAATAATAAATATGATTTATCAGGCATCTAGTCATGAAATGGTGTCATGATCTTTAAGGCTTGAAAGAATTATATTAATTTTTTTGAAACATCTAAAAAAAAAAAATAGTAGTAATTTTAAATTCTAATAGTCTTGATCAAGAAACTTGGACTAACTATTACATTTTAGCTAAGAATGAGCTATTGGTGGTTTATAAGTAATATTTGGTTGTATTCTAATTCCTCAATTAAATAATTCCAAATTTCACATTCATGCCACATTTTTTAGAGAATTCTATTACTATATATTATCTTTGTATATGTGTAATTCTTCATCAGTTGTTATTTTTCTACTAGGGAAACTAGGGAACACACCTTTTAACTTTGTACACTATATAGGACCCTTGGTCCCAAGCAAGACTAGAGGCTTTCTTTCTATGTTCTTTTCTGCTAGTGACTATTTGAACTGAGATTTTGTAAATTTTATTTTAATATAATCTAAGGCTTCGACCTTTTATGGATAAAAAATATATTAATTAATTAATTTTAAAAAGAATTAATAACTCTTGTTAAACACGCATTACACAACCTCCTCTATATCTCATTTTCCTCTAGGTGGTATTAATGGTCACTCTTTCAAAAAATAGAGAGTGTTGTATTAGTTCTTTTGATTTAATATCTCTAGGAATTCCAATTGAATAGAAAAATTTAGATTTTACTTTAATCATTTTATGGTTCACCGAATTGTGTTTTGTTTTAATCAGTATACTAGGTATTTATATGTTTTTCTAGTAATGTTAGAAGCCTTATTAATGTTTCAAATCTCTTCTTAAAATGTAATGACTCTTATTTAATATATCAAGTTCAGGATCACCCTCTTCTTATTGAAAAAATGAAATAGTTTAGTTGATAATTTATAAAGAAATAAGGATAAAATAATAAATACAATTTATCGAGCTTCTAGTTATGAAATGGGGTCAGGAGGGCATTTCAAATTCTTTCTCTAAGGCTTGAAAGATTTATATTAAGTCTTTTGAAACATCTAAAGAAAAATAAAATATTTTTGTTTTATTCATTTCTTGACTTTCATTTGGAGCATAGGAGGGTCCTTCTAGGACCAAAGTGTGAAGGGTGGCACACAATCGACGTTAGAGCCCAAGGTGACTAGTTCTGGATAACCCATGATGGAGTTTTTAATTAAGTGAAAACTTCAAAAAATTAAATAGATTTTGTATTTCAAATTAATAAAGGATAATGGTGTCTCAACCATGCATAGAGTATGCAAAAGGTCTTTTGTAAGGATGGGTTGAGAAGGCTTGGTCATTGTTGGGGCATTAATCTGGAAGTAACATGTCAAATTATTGACCCAATGAAAATAAAAAATGATGTTAAAATTAGTCTCCTAGATGACTATTGACCCAATGCAATCCAAAACCATGTTGTTTTAGTCTCCTATATGACCATTGTTGATTGTGCTCTTCCATGAGCTCTAAGAGTTGGTAGTATTTTTTTGTATAACAAACAAGGAAATATATTAGAATGTGTAAACATTAAAATAGGCAAAGGGAGGAATGTATTAAAAAATATACAATAAATTTCTCTATGGAACAAGGAGAGATGCCTAGATTTTCTAGAAAATATGTCATTTTCTTAATATACTAATGCATTGAGATCCTTTTCTCAAAAGATTTTATGTGTCTGTCTAAGTTAAAGTAAACTATAAAAAAAAATGGAATTCAACAAAGTTTGTGATAAGATATGCAACTATTAAAAAATTAATCATGTACTTTTACCTAAAGAAAAATAAGGTTTTTTTTATATTAAAATTTATATAATTAGATTTAAAACACTGAAGATCCATTTTTATGGACCTTTAATTTATTTTATGTACATTTTATTCAATCGTTATAATGGTTGAGTTCAAATTTGCAACATTAAGGTTTGTAACTTTCAAAAAATTGAAAAGAAAAATGAGGGAAATACATGTTTCATTATGTTTACTTGTCATGTCCCATTCTTATAGTGACTCTGTAGTGGACCAACATTGTAGTTTCTAGAAAATTATTTCTTTTTTGTGTCTAAATAAGGCATATTTGTATTCTCCTCCTCTTTTCCTGTATTCCTTTAGCATTTCTCAAGTTCTCAAGTATTAGGAATATTTAATCTTTTGATCCCTTTCTAAAAATTATAATTTCAAGATTCCTTTTCCTTGAACATATTTCTATCATGTATATCTTTCCCTAATATCTCTTCCATTGAAACTTTAAGCTAGTCCTTCTAAGAGTCTTTCATTCCTCCCTCTTTAGTGTGTAAAGGTGTCCTCTTCCTAGGCAATCTTCTCATCTCATGCTCAAATCATCATCCTTACTAATAACTTCTTACATATAAGGTAATTATAGTTAATATTTTGCTTGAAAATTGTAATATTGATCGAATGTATTGCAAAGCCATATTCTTTTGATTTCCTAGACAATCATTGTCTAATCTTTTCTTTCATGATATGTAAGAGTTGGTAATATTTATTTGTGTAAAAAATAGGGAAATGTGTTGGAATGTCTAAGAATTTAAATGGATAAAGGGAATTTTCTACAAAATTATGTCATTTTTTAATAAATCATCGTATTGGAATTCTTCTTTCAAAAGTATGAATAACAAAATTCAACCATTATAATAATGTTATTTTACTTTTGATCGATAAGAGGACGAAGCTAAAATTAATTATTATTTTTGATGTGATTAATATTTTTTTATGAAGCTTGAGTAGATTCAAACTCAAGACCTCCCAGATACCATTGTGTTGTAGGCTATTGCCTAATTTTAACCATTGTGTTACAGTTCCTAATTTCGTAGTAACTTAAGTATATTGCAAATGTAGTTGGATGCAAATAACCTACAATTCTTCCACCATATGTGGAAACTATTGATGTGGATATGGTGGTGAGATGAAATTCAAATTGTGATCTGAGTAAAATAGTTGCATGTTGTTCTCTATTCTGAATGGATGGAGCAAAATAATGTGATTGTATGATTGATGGTCAGAATATATATATCTTTCTTATATTCCTATACAAAAACTCTAATTTGTTGGATTCAATTCCTAAAGATAGATAGACATTAATCCTCGTAGAACTATGAGAAGCTTAAAAGATGCATCTATAGCCCCATGAAGTGAGAGTGTGCTATGGAACATTGGGGAATGTGCCCAGCCCGTAGAAAGTGCTAGAGTTTAAACATCACACTAAGACTTGATTTCTAGTGTAAAAGTGTTAAATAGTCAAAGTTTGACTTGCTTTTCCAAGCTTAATTTCTTCCTTAGTGTGTGATGTTTAAGGCTGACAATGATGGAGTTGCTGGAGTAGACAACATTGGGAAAGTGATGGTTTTAGAAGCACACGATCACGTGGAAGCTCTGAGATCCCTAGAGAAGACTAACATAGAAGAAGTAGTAGTGGGAGTGAGGAATGAGGAGCTCAAGAAGGTTGTGAGCGACTAGATGGCAGCTAACGAGTGGGTGAGGGACAACTGTCACAACCTATTTTCCCTCAACCAAGTAAATCGATGAATTTAATTCCACATGGAATTATTCCTAGAACTTTTTATTGTTTATAAAATTAAACTTAGCATTAGCGCCTGATGGTATGGTTAAAAGGAAATGATGAATGTAGTTATTTGTTTTCCAAACCTATTAAATTGGCTTCTTATCAAATTTTGTGCACTGTCATGAATTTGGATGGTTAGAGTAATTCAATTGAGTACCTGATTCTTGTTGTGCCGAGTTATTTTGGCATATCTAAGGTGAGAAATTGGGGAGAGGCGGCAATGACTACTTACTAATATTTCATGTGCATATCTGATGTAGGGGGGTAGAGAGTTCAATTTTGGCTTTAGTACGGTCCATATTTGTGAAGCCCTTTTCTATTTTTCCTGAGCTTTAATCTAGAGGCAAGTGCTTGCTACTATCAAATCAGCAATGGCAGATGTAAATATGGGAGAATTTCAGACCTTTGCATTTTAGGCCAAAATTAATCAGCTTTTGAGTCTCATTATTAACACCTTTTATAGTAACAAAGAGATTTTTCTTTGGGAACTTATTAGCAATGCCTCTGATACTTTGGACAAGATTCAGTTTGAAGGGCTAATGGGTAACAGCAAATTGGATGCTCAGCTTGATCTTCTCTTTCAAATTATTCCTGAAAAATCAAACAAGTGCCTAAGTATTTTGGATAGCAGAATTGGCATGACCAAGGGTGGGGAAGATTAGGTTGGAGATGGTGTGAGATCTCTATCTGCCGAGGAAAGTTATTGCAGCTATACAAGTGAGGTTCGGATAGAACCCTGACGAACCAAGGAATCAAGCTATGAAGTTGACAAGCATCGACCTCTAAACTTCAAGTTCCATTTCTTTATTATGTTCCTTCTCACTAAATCAGCTTTGTGTATATGTGTGGAAAGAATTAGATGAACATTGATAGATTCAATCTAAGTAAGGATTGAACATTCTGTTTGAGTGAGTGTCTTACTTGATTGGGTGTCCAACTTTAACCACATCTCCCTCTTGTATTGCTATCAGGGATTCTAAATTAAAGGAAATAATAACCCTAGGAAAATAAAAATAAAAATAAACATACCATCCTCAAATGCTGCTCATTATATTATTTTTCTTCTCTCATGAATACTTTGGAAAGGGCGAATTCTGTCACTTAGAGTGTTGTAGATGAGATGTCAGAGAATGATTACTTAGGGTGCTAGCTTATATTGTGTATTACCTTTTTGCCAATTTTTTGTCTGCATGTTGAAACTATTAGAAAACATTTCATAGGAAGGAAGGATTGAACGTTAAAGCCCAAGCAAGCTGAAATTAATGAATGGTCCCAACTTCTATAGAACTGAATTAATGAAACAAATGGAAATAGACATGAGGAATGTAATTTATTTTGATACTGAAGATTTTATTGCTACTTCTTATCCAATAATCTACCCAACCTTCTTTACTGAAAATCTATCATAGTTTCAAGATAATATACAACTGCTTTCAAAAATTTGCCGAATAGATTAAAACAAGATGTGACGCAAATATTAATGGAGTTTTGTTTCTTTCTTTTTTTAATATCTGTAGAAGTTACTATGTTTCTTGAAATTCAAGAATACATTATTTCCACAAAATGCCCCTCGCTATTGTAACTTATAATGCCTTGGTCTTGGAGGCTCGAATTATAAAATTATTACATGAATGCTATATACATCTGTAGACAATAACTATCTCTTGAGTTAGTGAAATAGTGAAATCTCTAGATTTTTTTTGGAAATGTGCTTTTAAATTTACATATGTTAGTTTTAGCATCTAAACTTGTGAAACTTGTCTCATTTCATTGATATTATTGTAGCTCACCAAGATTTGTTATAAATTTTGAGATTATTTCGTTGAGATTTTTGTAGCTCACACATGTTTTTACTTTGGAATAATGCTATTTTGGATGAAAGCTCATAATGATGTAAGAATTTAAAGTATGCTTCCAACTGATAAGTTCGGAAGAAATTATATGAATCCTTGTTATTTATTACTCAAGAATATTATGAGAAGCATGAGGAATTTTGATAACCTCTTCTTGTTATTTACATTTTAATGTCCTTTTAGAACTAACATTGTACTTAATGGCATAGATTAAAAATAATGCATTAAGTGTTACATTTATTTTGAAAGGATGCACATATGTTGGTAGTGCATAATGGAAATACAAATGTGACAGAAAACAAACCTATACATGTTGACTAAGGAATGTTAATGATTTTCCTTTCATACACTAATGTTGTTATTCATGTTGTTAGTGAATGGTGTTTAGACCATGATTTTATTCTAATGAAACGATTCCATTACTCCTCTAAGTTTGTACTTTTTTAGACTATCTCTTTGTCGGGATGGGTATCTTTCATGTTAGGAAAGATTCTGGGGAAGCTTAATAGCTTTTTGATAGGGTGGTCAAGCACTACTACAATATTCTCGCCCTTGTGTTCTTAGACAGGTTCTGGAGGTTGTTTCAACTTGGTCATCATGGTTAGACCATCTGGTATCTGGTATTTGGTATTTGGTATCTAGTATTGGGGCAGTCCTTACATATGGTATCAGAGCTCTTGGTTCCACATTTGGGCGTTGAGTTCACTATGCTAGACATACAACTATATGTCAACTTGTTTACTTTATGTAGTATGAGTTGATGACATGGGTTGCATATTGTGTCTCTTAGCTATGTTTACATTAGACATAGAAGGATTTGATGTTCCTTATGCATTCCTTAAAAGACTGTTAAAATGGAAAGTTATTGGAATAACTGGTAGATTGGATACCTCATATGTTTATGATTATATATATTATATACCATTTGATGGTATAATGTGTGAATTGAAGTATTAAAATTGAACTATTGAGATAGTCAAAGGATGGTTGACTTTTTGCATTAGGCTATGAGAGCCTACCAAATGAAGATTTGATTTGTGATAGCAATGAAAAATGTCTTTTTATTATGTAAATGACATGTGGTGCACATGTGGTGCCAGAATTTATTTTTTATTTCATGCCATATTCATGAGGTTCATTGAGTAACCTAATATGATAAGTAGGAAGAACATGGATATCATTTGCAAAAGTATTGCATGTTCCATTATGCATTTAGAAATATGTGATTATCAAGATAAATTGCACGTGATACATGAGAAGTTTGGTTATGTTCTTAGGGTCCCTTGGAGGCAAGGCGTCATTAAATATCTACTCCCTCTTGGTGACTAGTGAGAGTCATTATGCTTTAAGTGAATTGGGTTTCATTTTATTATGTTTGGTTTCATCAACTTGGATGTCATGAAGGAGTAGCTTGAGATTTTATGTTCTTTGTGACCACCACGCCACCAATTTCTAATGTGAGCTATTTACTTGACTCTTGTTCACTTTTATTTTGGTTTGTATCTCCTTTTTAGAATTTTACTTAAGAATTATGAATCTTGTTTTAAAGATTTCTTTGATCTTGAGGTGGCTAGGATGTGCGCGTGTATTTTTGATGTTGCTAGTCCTGTGATTTGGAAGTGATTTCATCTATGATGTTCATTGTGGAGCATTGATTGGATGTATAAGGGAGTAGATTGTGAAGAACATGCCATTCTTCCTTTTGTATTTATCTTATGCTATTTTTATTATTTTGGAAAGCTTACCTTCTAGTGTGGGTGTCAAATGTGGACAAACAAGGAAGGTTAGATCTTGTGTATTTTCCTTCATGGAAGGGTGTAATGTAGCAATTATGGGATAGATGGATTGATATCTTCATGTTTTAGTTTCTCTATCTGCCAGTTCTGTAGAATGGGTACATGTCTATTCTTGTTTCTTCTACAGGTAATTCTGGATTTTTAAAAGTGCTTGGCCAAGCCATTTTCTTTCCAGATATTGTAGTTGTACATGGTTATGCATATTTGGTTTTAATACTACACACATGGTTGCAATGTAGAAATGTTATACGGTTGCACTAGATCCATCCGATCCATCTTGTTCTGGAAGCTAGGCTTCTCGTGCTAGGGTCATAGAATTCTTCGTGTTAGGAAGAATTTTAAGGAAAGTGTCACTCTATGGTTGGTGAGGTTAAAGCACCTGGGCCAAACTTCTATCTCAGGAAGTAGGTGGCAGACGTCCTATAGCTTTGGTGATTGGATTCACTGAAGAACACAATGAAAATGTCATCTTAGTTTGACTGTTTTGCTCATCATTTGAGATGTACTGAATTAATTCATGATGTGATGATTTAATGGCATAAAGGCCATACATCACAGCATGTACTTATATGTTGGTTAAGAACACTATGTTGAAAAAATGGGCGTGCAGGCCTAAGGTCACTCAATTGATAAAAATTGGATTACTGATCCTTGCATGTGATTAGTGAGCATACCTAAATGATTTACTTAATCGTGCTGACCATATGATAGATGACACTGTGCTTGTATGATGTGCTTATTGTTCCATGTCCGACTTATAGGTCTACATTTTCTATGATGGCCAGTGAGGTATGATGCTTTACCTTATACTTTGTATATTTAGTAAATCATGCATTTGATGGATGGATTCCTTAGATAATTTCATGTGTTACATGTGTAAATGGATGATTATTGTTAATCCTTTATTATGGCAGTGAAACAAATGTTAACTAATCAAGCTATAGTTTTCTTATTTATGTGATTCTCGGAAATGATAATGTGGCAATTACTTAGCAGGACATGGTTTTACATATGATAGAATAAAGTTGGACATGTAGGTAAACTTCTTTTGATATTTTAATTTATGGCATAGTCATGTGATGATATGTTGTGTTTGACAATTTGGATGATAATTGGATATGAAAAAAAATTACGCCTATCATTTTGACATGTATGTTGGAAAGTAGAATGAAGTTGCAAACTTAATATGAAGATATTGTATCTACTTGTTGACTCAACTAATTGTAGACAAATTTTGACTAACTTGATTTGACTTTTTTGCCTATGTGGCAAGTGTGTGAAAATATGGTCTTTCTATGAGGATGCAGACAGGTATGTATCTATTTTGATAATATTTTTGCATTGGTGTTATGTATATGTGATGATCCACCATGCATGTGACTTTTAATTTATAGAAAGTTGTTAACACCTTTTATTTAGTCAATTTGGTCAATGAATAATGATCAATGATGTAGTTATCTCGAGTTATCTGTTTGACTCCTAGTTGATATGGTGTTCAACATAGACTTAGACCCTTTGGTTGACTTTTGTGTTTAGGATTTGGTTGAATTATCTATTGGTGTAGAACTTGGATTAATGCTACTTGACATATTTGATAGTGAGACGTTCTATCCTTGATCTATCTATAATATTTGTTAAATATATGTTGTTAATTTGGAGCTATATGACACATTAAGATGCATAATGACGATTAAACGTTAATGATTACATTAATGATTTTATATGTGCATGCCATTATTTTTCTTGATGATCTAATGAGGATGACTTAGATGTAATTAGATTGCATTACTTGATTATGTTTCGAGGATACTGGTCTATTGATGTGGACAATTACTCACTTAGCAAGCACATGTTAGATGGTATGTATGGTACATATGGCTTGTGATTATAAGATGAGTTAAGAAGTCATAAAGTTGAACAAAATTTTTGACTACTAATATTTGAGTTGATCTCCTTGAGATACTAATTAGTATGGTAGGATGTGGATAAGAAGTACTTACTAGCAAGGAAAAATCCACAGGTGATGCCAAGGTATGGTAAGTGCACAAGTATGTGTGTGATGTCATGTGATTTTAAGTCAATATGTTACAAAATTTGAGACTTCTTGAGATAAGGAAGTATATTATTTTATATTTCATTGGAAGGTCAATTTGATTTATAATATATGATGGACTATCATTGGGTGTTGTTCTTGTAATATAACAGAGGGAACGACACATTATCAGAAAGGGGGAATATTGTTGGAGATAGGTAGCCTAACCCTATAAAACTATAGAATGGTAATGGAATTCACACACTCACATAGAAAATTTCTTCAAATGATTAAATAATTCAAAGTATGTATGTTTCTCCATGAATTGTGTTACTTCAATTATGTGTTATGAAAGGTTCTATGTTAATATATCTAATCACAATTACATTTCATTCAAGTGATAAATTTGAAAATTTTGTTGAAGTAGATGGTACACAATCTTGTTGATTTTTATAATTTCTTAATCAAAATATATGCATAATTTCAAGCATTGAAACATTGGAAGCCAAATTGTGAAAATGGTTCTCTTTGATTATGGATGCAATATTCTTCAAGCATTGAGGACGATGCATCTCCTAAGAGGGGAGGGATTTCACAACCTATTTTCCCTCAACTATATAAATCGATGAATTTAATTCCACATGGAATTATTCTTAAAAAAATTTATTGTTTATAAAATTAAACTTAGCATTAGCAGCTAATGGTATGGTTAAAAGGAAATAATGAATGTAGTTATTTGTTTTTCAAACCTATTAAATTGGCTTCTTATCAAATTTTGTGCACTGTCATGAATCTGGACGGTTAGAGTAATTCAGTTGAGTACCTGGTTCTTGTTGTGCCGAGTTATTTTGGAGTATCTAAGGTGAGTAATTGGGGAGAGGCGGCAACAACTACTTACAAATATTTCATGTGCATATCTGATGTAGGGGGGTAGAGAGTTCAATTTTTGCTTTAGTACGGTCCATATTTGTGAAGCCCTTTTCTATTTTTCTTGAGCTTTAATCTAGAGGCGAGCAGTTGCTGCTGTACAATTGGCAATGGCAGATGTAAATATGGGAGAAGTTGAGACCTTTGCATTGCCTGGTAGAAGGTGCCAACATTTTCCCTCACACACCCATTGGCTACTACCTTGTTGCTCGCAACCTTCTCGAGCTCGTCATTCCTCAATCCAACTATTACTTCTTCTATACCCATCTTCTCCAAGGCTCTCATAGCTTCGACACGATCATGATCATGTACCTCCAAAATCCTCACTTTCTCGATGTTGTGGCATTTCAAAAGATCCACCACCTCACTTGGGCTGGGCACATTCACCGATGTTCCATAGAACACTCTGACTGCATGGAGAATTCAACATTAGAAAATATTCTAATAACAATCACAATCAAAACATATTATGCCACCAATCTTCCAATTACAATTCTAGCAACAATTTATCTAATCTATACATATCTCTAGCGGCCATAGTTATTCCTTAACTAATTTGCACAAACTGATATCTTTGGGAAAAAGATAAATATTAATGGCTATGATGTCGGTTGTAAGATACAATACTTGTGATACTTAGTGAATGAAAATCACAAGGCCCGATTGGGTATTTATAGTTTGCAATGGAGTCAGTCATTGCGGGAAACCATTTCTAAATAGACTTTTCCACCAGATGCTATGGAAACCATTTAAAGTGCAAACTCTTCAACCCCCCTTATCCCAATAGCACGACTACATTCAATTTCATTTGTTGGAATATAATGCAGATGCATCTTTTAACCTTCTCGCAGTTCTACGAGGCTCAATGTCTATCTATCCTCAGGAATAGAATTCAATAGATTAGAGTTTATGTCTAGGAAAAGAAGGATAGAAAGATATATATACTCTGACCATCGATCATTCAGTCTCATTATTTTGCTGCATACATTCAGAATAGAGAACCACATGCAATTATTTTACTTGGATCAAAACTTGAATTTCATATCACCACCATATCCATGTCAATAGTTGCCACAACGTCAGAGTTTTAGTTGACGTGTATGGTGGAAGAATTGCAGGTTATTTGTATGCAACTGTGTTTGGAATATTGTGGATAGATTAGCTAAGGTATTACTAAATTGGCAACTATAACTTAATTATAAAATTAGGAAAAATTACACTTAATATTTATCTTTGAACGTAAAATGAAAAGCAACAAAATGATTAAACTATCTTGAAAAAATCCTATGATAGCCAAGGGTGACCATAAAGTTCTGGGCCTATTTGGGTGGTGAATGAAAAGGTTTCTTTTCGACAAATAACTAAGGTAGTTGTTAGATTAGATTTAGGTCCAAGTGATGAGTAGGCTGAAATAGACAAGTAATTTTTTCAAAATGATAAAATATGAGTGCATGTCATTATGAGTTGTACAGATAGAGTTATTAAAGATTTACCAGTTACATTCATGTATAGGAAGAACATAGCAGGGGCAAGGAAATGGTAATTTGTGTTAAGGAATTAGTTTGGTTTAGAAAAATAATTACTTAACTAATTAGGGATGGCATGCTAGATGTTAATACTAAGCAAGAAGAGGTCAATTTTAATTTTTGGGACACGTGTGAAGACTTGAATGTTGACAATACTAAACATAAATGTATAAATGAAAGACTTTTATATGTGAAATTGTGTGATATCTTTGGACATTGAAATGTATTGGTTATATGTTGGATACATTATGTTAGAGAAGAGAAATGATAGTGTACATGAAGTTGTGTACAAAAGAGATACAAAGGACAAATCATATATTGAAGATGTCAACATTGTCAAGAGATTTTTGTATCTATACCTTTTCTATATACAATATAACATTGTATATGCATGTTTGAGAAGTGGATTCATACTTCTACTTTTATAGTTGTAATACCAAATCCTAATATGGTTGATCCTTCTAACAAAGCCAAATCCTCTAATAACGAAAAATACACTATCTCAATGTAATAGACTCCTAATAGGGTCAATATCTTTCACATCATACTTTTGATTAGTGGAACATTTTGTAAGTACAATCAATTATAAGCACAACTCAATTTGAGTTTTTTGAACTAAGATTAATTCTAGTCAAACATATGGTCTTGATATATTCATCCTATCTAAGTTATATTTAAGTTATTTAACTTTTCCAATTGAAATATCTATTAAATGCATGTTTTATATCACTTTGGGTCCAATTACCAAATAAATAAAATTATCCAAGAAAAAGTGATGTTTCAGTAACTCCTATTCTTTTTTATTGAAATTTTTTAAATATACAACAATATCCTTTTGTAGACATCAGAGTCTAAAATATCTTCATATAGATTTTATAGTGTTTTAATAAGACCTAGTTTACTAAAATTGAGAAATATTACAAGTAGATATTTTAACAGTTAGAAATATGTTCTTGAAATCAAGAAGAAGCCAAAATGGAGACTGACCCAAAACAAAGCAAAATCTTGACCTGAGATTAGTAGGAAGTCATTTCCATGTGATTACCCAACCCCCTTTTTGAATAACAAAAACCCATCCATAAGCATGATAGTAAAATAAGCACTACTAAAATCCATGAAAGTATCAACATTGTACATAAACTTGGTCATCAGATATAATTTGGCCAATAAATGAGCCCATCATAGAAAACTAAAAAGAGCCCAAAGGCCAAGCAAGTAACCAACTACCATAAGAAGAAAACTAAATAGGAAGTTGCTGGCAGTGCACAAACATCCCTCACAAGTTTCGTGACATGGCTTAACCACTTCATTTGGTTCTATACGACTATTGGTTATTAAGCATTAACAAATCTATCTTCTATTGTAATAACAACCCTTGCCATTCTAACAATTAGGATTAGAGGTTGGTCATAGGTTTGAATCTTGCAAGCCGTAATGAGCGATTGTGGGAGGGGGCTTGTTAGCATTGGGCCAACATGCATCACAGGTTTTGTGACATGGCTTAACCACCTCCTATGGTTATATAAGACATTTTTTTGTATCAATCATGTATAGGTCAATCTTTTGGTGCAACAAAAACTTTGGCCTTTCTAATAGAAGTAGACTAGTAGGAGGTAACCAATCACTAGCTCCTCGTGTTCTACAAGAGTAGGTTGAGCCAATCATTAGCCATGAAGTTGTATAGAGAGCCAATAGCCTACACTTCTTCTTCATTGGTTACACCATCCTTGTTAGTCTACATGAGATAAAGGGTAGTGGTTGTTGAGTGCATAACACACACTGAGAAATTGGAAACCCTATCAAACTTATCCTCTAGGTGTATGCTCTTTTTTATTAGTTCATTAATGGCCTCTCCAGCTTCTCCACCTCCAAATTTCCCTGCACTTTGTCATTTTTTCACTGTGGAATCTTTTTGTTAAGTATGATCTCCCCCCAAGTCCTTACCCTTTTGGTCCCCATCTCCTTGAGTGACCTCCGCCTGGGTATGCTACCAAAGTTACACATCTTGATCAATAAAGTGACCTTTCCCTTCTCTTTAACACTCTAATATTTCCTAGAATCTAGAGTTTGGGCATCACTTTTCAAAATTTCTAAAACCTTAGAGAGGAAGGGACTATTTTGAACCTTCTCCATGACATCCTCATTCTTACCCTTGCTATCATTTTATTCCTCTTCTTCTTCCCATAATTCCTTCTACTCACCACATGTTTAGGTCTAGGGCCTAACTTCCTTCTAGATTTGTCTAGTTTAAACATTTTGGGAATTGTCAAGTGGTTTTTTATCTCTTAGTTTTTTTCTCACCCAATTGATTCCCTTCCTATAGGTGGTACCTATATTCTCGGCATTAAGGATTTTAATTTTTCCTTCTCGATATTCATAGCCAAGGCAATGAGTTCTTCATCAACCTTGGGTTTGATGGTGGGTGGGAAGAACTTTGACCAGTAATTTTTAAGGGTAAATTATTCAAGCTTAGGATATGAGGGCGAAGGTACTTTTAAAATTTAAAGAGATAGAAAATTAGTGCTTGAAGATAAATAATTGAATTGTTTCCTTCCTCACATTTATTCCTAATATTCCACATGTAGTCTTCTATAGAATGTAATTGGAGAAAAATGAAGGAAATACAATCCTTGTTCTGAAAATTGTTAAGAATAGGAAAGTGGTAGTAATAAAAGACCTTGAATCTATCCTACATGGTACCATATCATAGTATAACATAGAAGACCATATCCCATAGTTTTGGAACATTTTCTTGCACAAAACCACCATGGAAATAGACAGGGCTTTTGTCCAAGCAAAAGAAGTTTTTGAGGCTCATCTCATCTGCCACTCTAGCCTTCTTCCTCCATGATTTTACTTCCATTGACATGATATTTGTGTTGGCTATCAGATCTTCAATGACCTAAAAAGTTATTCCATTAATAGTAACCTAACACTTCTTCCAAGAGTCCACAAAGTGCCAAGTGAGCATCTCATCATGGCCCTTGATGCTCTCCATGAAAGGGATGAATCCATCTTCCTTCAAATGTGACCACATGGCTATGTCTTCCATAATATCTCTCTTAATTCTAGATGGTTCAATTCTCAAATTCTCTCCTTCCATAACTTTATCTTCATCAAGGTCTCCAATCGGATCTTCTTCCCCTTCCTTAAGTTTGAATGCCATATCCTTCACCCACTTCAACAAACTATTCCAAAAAAACTAGAGGTGAATCTTAATACACCAGGTGCCGAAGCTTAAAATTATGAAAATCCGAAGTGAAGAATGACCACTTAGGTTCTATAGGTTTTGATTTAGGATAATATTTGTTCTTAAGTTTCCAGATAATAATATATTTCTAATTTCCTTTTGAAGCCAAGTCTCAAGATTTGGAAATCCATCTTGGATGATGTAAACTATCACCCCAATTATTGCATTGAATAATGACTTTCCAATTCCCATCACAAGTAATGATTACCACATTTTATCTAAAGGTAGCATCACATGTGTTTATCAGCATAAAGACCTCATTCAAACTTAGCACCATGATGACACTACCCACCAAACAAACCAAACAATTTTGTGGTCATATTAATAGCCATCACCAAGTTCATTGTGATGAGACTATCACTATCGTACGCTAGAAAATTGTACTCCATGAGTGAAAGGCCTCTTTTTCAACAACTAATTTGATCACAATTAGAAGATCTTCATGCTCATTCTACCAAAATTAAGCATTGATGACATTATGAACTTTTATCTTGATTTACAACTTATAATCAAGGTGGCATACCAACTCATCATAATATCCCCCTTGATAATCTGAATGACTGATGGATAATCTCCCTCCACAAGCAAGTTTTGAATTTTCGTGCTACTAGCTAGTTGCACTCCCCACACAAGTCCATGCACTTTTGCCTCATTACTCAAAAATCTTCCAGATTTTTTTCAATATTTGTTGATACAAGCTCCTTGTGCACTCTATATTATTCCTCCCAACATAGTGTCCACCCAATGCTTAGACCCATCAAAATTAAATTTCATCTAGTTCAAGGGAGGTGGCTGCCACTTAGTTTGCTATCTTTTCTGGAAGTTAGTATTATCAATTCTCTTAATAACTTTATTGATGCCCCAAAACTGTGCCCAATCCACTCAATTTGTGTGGGGGAGTGAGTAGGTGGTTTTAATTTCCAACTAAGGGTACACTTCAAAATCCTCTAAAATTTTTATGTGTGACCACTCCTAGAAGAGTACTTGTAGCTTTAAAGATATGATTATTTCACTCTTTCCATATTTTTTAGTAGATATAGGGTAAATGACCTTCCATATCATTTTTATCAAGGTTTTTAGAACTTGGAATTATAAATTTTCTCAATAACTTGATTGGTGCCAAAGAAATGTTTTGAGTCCTACTCAATTTGTGTTTTTGTGTGAATGGGGAGGGGGGGTGAGGAGGTGGTTTCCATTTTGAGCTAAGGGAACACTCACTAAACCCTCACATAATTTTATGTGTGACCACTCCCAAAGGGTTACTTGTATATCTAAAGATATGGTTGTTCTCTTCCTTCCATATGTTCCAGTTATAAAGATTTTATTCAGAGAAAGAAAATAAAATAGTAAATTATATTAGAAAAGTTTGAAAAACATATTATGTACTAGAGGAGAAAGTTCTCTTCAAGAATGTATGTTTTAGTTTTTTATTTCGATATATATATGTTATGAGAATTATGGTGGGAGATGAAAGATGACAATTGTAGATGATTTGGTATGGAGTTGTTACAAAAGAGAAAAGTCTAGGTCAAAAACCATAAAAAAATTTCTTCATGAACTATCTATATATGTCATATATAACATGTTTTGAAATTAGGAATAAATCAGTTTATTTGTATATAAGTGTTTGGTAGCAACTTGACCCCTAATTTTATGTAGTTTAAAAATTATCTTAATTTTTATTAAAATATAAATTCTAATTTAGAAAATATATCTAAAATAAAAATCATAAACTTCATCCAATTTTAAACATTTGATCAATTTAGAGTGTTCACAAATTCCAAAAAAAATGCAAGTTTATGTCATTCAAGTTGAATATTTCTAGTTTTGTTAGCCTTGTCCTTTTAATAAGTGTGGCAACTACTTGTACTTTTACCTATTCTAGAAAAACCACCAAATCCACCAACTCCTTCATAGAAAGACTCCAATTTGTGGTTTCAACATAAAACCAAATGATTGATCTTTGAAATTCTTGGAGAAGTTGCAATCAACAACATGTTCGACCTTCTCTTGTCTTCTTCCTATCTTATTTATGATAAGGTTGCTTCCAATCTATTATCTACTATAAATTTTCATACTCTATGTAATTTCCCTCTTGAAAAGGTAAAGAACACGAAGATCAATCATCATCAATCATAGAACTCTCTTCTTTTTAGGAGTATATAAATTATTCCTAAATGAATACTAGATGAAGGAGCAAATAAGAAAGAAGCAATATTAATTTTACCTATCAATACTACGGATTAAATATTATATACATGAATATATTATTAAGAAATATTAGAATTCTAGTTGGTGTCCCTCTTAAAATTTAAAGAGGAGTTAATTAATTCTTTCTCCAAATCTTAAGAAAATCCTACCAATCATTGTCTATATCTGGAACCCACTGATCCACCAATTTTTAAGACTTTGGATTTATTACAGAAACTTTCCAATGTGATTTTCCATCATATATCAAAAAGAAAAATATTAAAATAAGCTTAGTTAGAATGGGTAAAATGCATAAATATTCCTTGAACAAACTTTTTGAATAAATTTCTTTCTTTTTATATAGTTGAATGATAAAATTTGGATATGTTTTTTAAATTAATAGGAACCTCTTCATCAAAGAGGGTCACAATAAAAGTAAGTTTAAAATGTAACGATACCAGTAGGAAATAATGGAATAATTTGAAAGAATTGTTGACAAAATGAAACTAAAGTGATTGCTATAATATGCTAATAGCTCCAGCTTGTCAAATAATTCAATAAACCACTTCAAAAAAAAAATCAAGGCCATTAAAATGAAGTTTGAGCTTTTCTAATCTACTTGTCTAAATAACCTTAAAATTTTCATATTTTTCTTCAATAAATAAAATGTCATTATCATTTGTAGAAACATAAATAGTTAAAAATAGATCATGATGTTAAATTTGAGAAAAAAAATTTAATTTTTTACTTTATTATTGATATAATATACCAAAACTATATCTTAGAATATACGAAACCTAATTTTTATTATCATGAAATGATTATTAAAGTGGAGGGGATGGGTGGAATGAAGCAAGGGTTTGTATAGGTTATAGTGAGAGATAGAAATTTTTCCTATGCTTTTGATGATAGACCCTTGATAGTGGAACTCAATAGAGATAACTAGCTTTTAGGTTCTCTAAATAGTCATACATATGTAGATATAGAGGATGGATATGAAGGAATTTCTTACAAAATTATGGAGGAACTCATGGATCCTAGGATAGACTGACTTTTCCAACATCCCTGAGGGAGAATATTCAAAATTATATGCAAAGCACATTACAACATTAAAAGAGTAGAGGCCTCCAATGAAAACAAGCAAAAAATCTTGTGTGGCCCTTTTTTGGGGTTAAACCTAGTAATAAATATTTGTTTGCTCCAGTGGATAATATTTTAAATCAAAAAATGGTAATTTTCTATTTTTATCTCAAATTTTATGATTGACCACAATATGTATTTAATATCTTTATATCTTGTGAGAAAGTTGACGAGTCCTAGAACCAACTATAGAGAAGGAAATAGTAGACACCTAGAGGAATATAAAAATCTCAAGGGATAGACATTCCCTTGTGCTACATCATTTCAACTAGCATGGAAAGATAGAGAGATTAAATATTATACTTTTCCATAAAGAATTATTTATAAATTGGGATGTTGTGCTGCAATAATACATTTTTAAGTGTGAAAGTACATAATAGTTTGTTATCAAACTATCAGTTATGTAGTTATTAAAGGTTATCTACATGATCATGGTGGGCCAAAAAATGGTGATGAGAGAAAAAAACTAGTCTAACAACATCCAAAAAGTGTTTTGCAATTTGCGTTGACTTTTTGCTTGCAATCCTAATACTAATGCAAAGGAAAAAACATTACACAACCTTATCGCATATCCGATACATTGGTTACTCAAAACTTGCACATAGGTTTTTAAAAAAATGAATGCAATTTTTTCTGAATTCTTACCATTTGAACAACTAAAGTGATCGAGTACTAGTAGTGTAATCAAGTATAGAAATCAATGCAATATATTTTCCACTGGATTCTGCATCCTAGCACAAGTAAGTTGACTTTTTTATGTTTTGCACTTGATTTTTTACTAGCCTTGTGTGCTTCAATCTCTTGTATATGTGAAGTTACCTATGAATATTTTAGCTTTGTTAGTAAAATTAACTTATCTTTAACTTGATGAAGAAGAATATGGTATTAATGTATAGTACTATAGACAAATGATATCGAACTTATCAGGGATTGGACATTTATCCTAGCAAGGAAGTCAAGGAAATGATTGGTACAAAGGTTTCCAAGGATATTATTTGAGTAAAGATTTGAGAATGATTGAGAAAATTGAAAATTTTAATTTGTCACACAATTTTTAACTCTAAATAAAATAAAACTAGCATAGGAAAACCATAACTCCATGACAAGGATAATTGAATCCTAAAATTTATTAATTCTCAAGGATGATTTGGGATCCTAGTAATTGTGAGAAATGCTAGGCTTGGGATTTAACTTCTAGAAAATCACTTGTAGTTTATAAAATGAATTGTGAAATAATTTTCTTTCACATGAAGTGACATATATATTGCAGGAATGAGATAGTTAACATGATCCAACCAATGAGAAGGATCACCATCATTGGATACATTTAATATCTAATTATGATTCATTGTGGAGGGTAGATTATTGTTGAATAACTTGGAGATTAAACTATTTATAACTTTAAAGAGGCAAGTCATAAGCCCTTTGATTTTCAAGACTAAGCTAGTGGACAAATATCATTGATTTAGGAAAATTTGAAGAGAAAGAAAAGAAATCCAAGTAAGGATAGATTGTTATAGATTTGAAATGATCAATAATAAATTAAAAGATTATGTTCCTTACTATCAGAAATATATTTTAAATTTTAGATATGAATTCAAATAAACTATTAAATATATTTTTTCTAATATAATATCATATGTAAATTAAAATTGACTACATAATAAAATTCCACAAAGAATGTAAATTAAATATAATAACAACTACTTATTTTATTTATTTAGTGAAAAGAAACTTCCAAACATTGTCAATATCTTGGAATGACGTTTTAATAACAAGTCAAAGTCCCAAGTGTCCTCGTCAGGATCTATGGTTGAATTAAGGAGTGTTTGAGATACAAATAACCTGCAATTCTTCCATCATACATGGCAACTAGAACTCTGGATGTTGTGGTGAGAAGATCAGCTATATGTGTCATTTGGCTGTACAAACTAGTGATGTGGAGCTTGTGGCGAGTTGAGGTTGAAATTGTAATCCGTATTGCAAGTCAAATGGGTAAAAAAAATTCGTGTGATCGAGGCGATCGAGATAATTACGTGGACTGTATGTTCAATTGTCAAAGCATAGATATCTTATGCAGAAACTCTAATCTGTTGAATTCTATTCCTGAAGATAGATAGACATTGAGCCTCGTAGAACCGTGAGCAGGTTAAAAGATGCATCCGGGTTATATTCCAACAAATGAAACTGAATGTAGTCGTGTTATTGGGATAAGGGGGGTTGAAGAGTTTGCAGTTTAAATGGTTTCCATAGCATCTGGTGGCAAAGTATATGTAGAAATGGTTTGCCGCAATGACCGACTCGATAGCAAACTATAAATACCCAATCAGGCCTTGTGGTTTTCATTCACTCAGTATTGTAGCCATTAATATTTAGCTTTTTTCCAAAGATATCAGTTTGTCCGAATTAGTTAAGGAGTAACTATGGCCGCCAGAGGTATGAATACATTAGATAAGTTGCTGTTAGAATTGTAATTGGAAGATCGGTGGCGCAGTATGTTTTGATTGTGATTGTTATTAGAATATTTTCTAATGTTGAATGCCCCGTGCAGTGGGAGTGTGCTATGGAACATCAGGGAATGTACCCAGGCCACGTGAGGTGGTGGAGCTGCTGAAGGGCCATAACATCAGGAAAGTGAGGATTTTGGAGGCACATGATCATGATCGCGTCGAAGCTCTGAGAGCCCTGGAGAAGATGGGCATAGAAGAAGTAATAGTTGGATTGAGGAACGAGGAGCTCGAGAAGGTTGCGAGCAACCAGGCGACAGCCAATGGGTGGGTGAGGGACAACGTTGGCGCCTTCTACCCGGCCGCCAACATCAAATACATTTCAGTGGGAAACGAGGTGCTGCATTACGGAAACGAGAGATACGTCTCACATCTCCTCCCCGCAATACGAAACATTCAGACCGCACTGCGCAAGGCCAATCTGGACAAGGATATAAAGGTCTCCACCACCCAGGTGTGAAAAATCAAACTATTGCAGTCACTGATTATTAATCTCCTATCACAAATGATTATTAAACTGCTGAAAATAAATTCTCAGCTAATATCGAAAAATAACACAACTGCAACTTCACTTAAAATACGGAAAGAAATGTGCAACAGAATCAACACAATATTTTCGGACAAATTGTCCCTGGAAAAACCCCTAAGGGAAAACCAGTTCTACAGATGAGAAATTATATTAAACTTCAGCAAATCAAGAGATACAAAATTCCTTTCCTCACACTGGCAGAACTTCGACAACCTCCTAATTTCTCCCGCTGATATTTCTCACTGCTATCCCTGGGCTAACACTGCGCCCTTGCTAACACTGCAAACTGCTTCACAAAAAGCTTCTCTCTGTGCCATTGCTAACACTGCAAGACTATTTGCTAACACTGCAAACTGCTTCACAAAAGCTTCTTCCTGTGCCCTTGCTAACACTGCAAGACTGTTTGCTAACACTGCAAACTGCTTCACAAAAGCTTCTTCCTGTGCCCTTGCTAACACTGCAAGACTGTTTGCTAACACTGCAAACTGCTTCACCAAAGCTTCACACTGTGCCCTTGCTAACACTGCAAACTACTTCACCAAAGCTTCTTGTTCTTCCTGCCTTACTCTCCAAATGCCCCCTAGACCCCTTTTTATACTACTCTCGTTGGTAAACCAATGACCGAGATTAAATCAAACCAACGGCTAAGATTAAGACAACTCAACAGCCAATAATAGAATTGGTTGCAAGGTGTCCAAAAGGGAATCTCTAAAATTAGTAAATAATAACCATTTAATAATTTTTGGCAAGTGGACAAACAGCTGTCCAAACCACCCATAAATACAACCGCTATTCATAGATAAGGACGAACAGCTATCCAAGCTACCCATAAATAGTGCTGCTATTTCCGGGTCAGAAATAACAGCTGTCCAACTAACAATAATTAACACTCCCTCTTAGCGAGGAAGCTATTCTGCATGACATCCATCTTATCTCTGAAGAAGATAAATTTGGCCTTTCCCAAAGCCTTCGTCAGAATGTCTGCTACCTGCTCATCTGTAGGTATGTATTGTAGTCGAACAACTCCCCTTTGTACACAATCTCTGATGAAGTGATATCTGATATTTATATGTTTAGACCTATCATGAAACACTGGATTTTCAGACAACTTGATGCAACTCTGATTGTCACAATGTATCACAGTAGTCTCAACCTTCTGACCAAACAAGGCTACTAACAACTTCCAAAGTCATATAGCTTCACATGTCGCCATGCTAGCTGCTATGTATTCTGCTTCTGCTGAACTTAGAGCCATAGACTTCTGCTTCCTACTGAACCAAGATACAACTCCTGATCCCAAGCTGAAACAACACCCTGAAGTGCTCCTTTTGTCTGTTGTACTTCCTGCCCAATCTGCGTCAGTATAGCCTATCAACCTGATACCTTCACCTCGAACATATCTGATCTCATACTCGACTGTACCACACAAGTAACGTAGCACATGCTTAGCCGCTATCCAATGCATTCTCTTTGGTTCAACCATGAACTGACTAAGAGAGTTTACTGCAAATGCTATATCTGGTCTAGTGTTGACCAAATACATAAGCGTACCAATCAACTGTCTATATAAAGTGGGATCTACATCTTTCTCCTTAGATGTATCGTCATGCTCTGTGCTCACCTTTGGAACACCTGTCACGGTCTCACGAAGCAATCTAAGTGCTCCATGATGAATATGGCCCATCCTTCTATGCCATAGCTCTCCAAGATCTCTAGGATTATTGTTGCTCATAAGTGCCTTAGGAGTATCAAACTGCAATCTATAAAGGCGACCACTCCTAACTCCAATAGTTATGGGTGATTTCCAATCCTTGTGCTTAATCAACACATGTGTCCCTCTAAAGAGTACATTATACCCCCTATCCTGAAGAACAGATATAGAAATCAAATTCATAACTAAGCCCGGCACATATAACACATCATGAAGAGGAATTATCTTTCCATTCTCCCTCTGAAATTGAACAGTCCCTTTCCCAACAGGGTTGAGTTTGGACAAGTTTCCCATAGAAATCTGGATGTTGGTGTCCTCCTCCTTGTAACTGGAGAAGTACTCTCTAACTCCTGTCATATGAAATGACGCCCCACTATCTATATACCAAACACACTATGAGGTTGAGCTAACCATACAAGCTATGAGTGCAAACTCATCTTCCATTCTGCTGGAGAGTTCTTCTGCACTTGCTGAAGCTGCCACCTGCTTCTTACCCTTTTTCCTCTCTGGGCAATCACTGACATAGTGGCCAAACTTGTGACATCCAAAGCACTTAACCTTAGAAAGGTCCTTCTTCTTCTTTTCACTTTGTGAATTTGATCCTTTGCTAGATCCCTTCTTTGCTTTCCCTTTACCCGCTAGGGCAACGTTCTCTTGTTCCACCTCATTTTTCTGACTCTTGTTGGCCCCATTGACAAGACTTAGTCTAAACTCCTCCTGAGTGAAATCAGTCCATAGTCGATCCCAACTCGGTAAAGTATCTCGTCCACTAACAACTTGAACAAAGACACTCCATTGTTTAGTAAACCCATTTAGGGCTATTCTCACTAGCTCATCATCACTAGGGCTATCTCCAATAGCTACTAACTCATCCTTGACAAGTCTGAGCCTGGTGAGGTAACTTGTGACGTCTTCTCCCTGATTCATCTGGGTATTCTTTAGCTTCTCTCTGAGAATCAACTTCCTGTTAGTGGTAGCATTCTGGTACAGATTTAGAATGGCGTCCCACATCTTCTTTGCTATATCTAGCTTCGAGATATGTGGAACAATATGATCCTTGACACCATCAAGGATAATTCTCCTCGCTTTGGCATCGTCCTTCCTATATGTTGCAAGCCGTGTTGCATCCATTGGTACAGGTACACCACTGGTAGCATAATCCTTGATACCATTCTCTTCCAAAAATAAAGAAATTCTGGCCTTCTAGACACCAAAATTTGAGGCACCATCCAATCTATCCTGATCTCTCAAACCAGTTGAAGCCATCTCAAGGGTTTAAAGAAATAATAAATCTAAAGAGATCAAAATTTCTTTCCTAGGGCAAAACTCTTCTACCCTTAACAATGCTCTGATACCATGTGAAAAATCAAACTATTGCAGTCACTGATTATTAATCTCCTGTCACAAATGATTATTAAACTGCTGAAAATAAATTCTCAGCTAATATCGAAAAATAACACAACTGCAACTTCACTTAAAATACGGAAAGAAATGCGCAACAGAATCAACACAATATTTTCGGACAAATTGTCCCTGGAAAAACCCCTAAGAGAAAACCAGTTCTACAGATGAGAAATTATATTAAACTTCAGCAAATCAAGAGATACAAAATTCCTTTCCTCACACTGGCAAAACTCTGACAACCTCCTAATTTCTCCCGCTAATATTTCTCACTGCTATCCCTGCGCTAACACTGCGCCCTTGCTAACACTGCAAGACTGTTTGCTAACACTGCAAACTGCTTCACAAAAAGCTTCTCTCTGTGCCATTGCTAACACTGCAAGACTGTTTGCTAACACTGCAAACTGCTTCACAAAAGCTTCTTCCTGTGCCCTTGCTAACACTGCAAGACTGTTTGCTAACACTGCAAACTGCTTCACAAAAGCTTCTTCCTGTGCCCTTGCTAACACTGCAAGACTGTTTGCTAACACTGCAAACTGCTTCACCAAAGCTTCAAACTGTGCCCTTGCTAACACTGCAAGACTGTTTTCTAACACTGCAAACTACTTCACCAAAGCTTCTTGTTCTTCCTGCCTTACTCTCCAAATGCCCCCTAGACCCCTTTTTATACTACTCTCATTGGTAAACCAACGACCGAGATTAAATCAAACCAACAGCTAAGATTAAGACAACTCAATAGCCAATAATAGAATTGGTTGCAAGGTGTCCAAAAGGGAATCTCTAAAATTAGTAAATAATAACCATTTACTAATTTTTGGCAAGTGGACAAACAGCTGTCCAAACCACCCATAAATACAACCGCTATTCATAGATAAGGACGAACAGCTGTCCAAGCTACCCATAAATAGTGCTGCTATTTTCGGGTCAGAAATAACAGCTGTCCAACTAACAATAATTAATACCAGGCGGCCTCATCTGTGCTGGCGGGAGCGGGAGCGGGAGATTCTTATTATGATCCGCACCCCTCTCAGGGTGAGTTCCGCAACGATCTAAAGAGCACACTCCGCCCTCTGCTGAGGTTCTTAGCTGACAACGGCTCTCCATTCATGGTGAATGTGTACCCTTATTATACCTATGCGGGCAACAAGGACCAGATATCCTTGGACTATGCGCTCTTCAACCCCTCCGCCCTTGTGGTGCACGACGGAGGTCTTCAATACAGGAACTTGTTCGACGCGATGGTGGACTCTGTCATTGCCGCGCTTGAAAGAGAGGG
Source organism: Cupressus sempervirens (assembly GCA_028749045.1). Classification (NCBI taxonomy): domain Eukaryota; kingdom Viridiplantae; phylum Streptophyta; class Pinopsida; order Cupressales; family Cupressaceae; genus Cupressus; species Cupressus sempervirens. Next base: position 1,017,167,253 of record CM053785.1, read on the forward strand.
ACATCCACATCTACCCCTGCTCATTACGGAGAGCGGGTGGCCCTCTGCCAGAGATGATGGGGTGGCAACCGTGGACAACGCCAGGGCGTACAATAAACTATCAAATGTTTATTGTACAAATCAAATGTTTAAAAACGGATAATGGAGGTGAGTTTTGTTCGCTAGAGTTCGACAATTATTGTGTAGATAATGGTATTCGTAGGGTGAAAGTTGTGCCCTATACCCCTCAAGAAAATGGGGCAGCGGAAAGACTCAATAGGACAATAATGGAGAAAGCTCGGTGTATGCTTTCTAATGCAGGATTGGGAAAAGAATTCTGGGCTGAGGCATGTAATACAGCTGTATATCTCATTAATCGAAGTCCTTCTTCAAGGTTGAACTTCAAAATTCCAGAAGAGGAATGGCAAGGTAGAAGACTCTCTTATTCTCATCTTAAAGTTTTTGGTTGTCAGGCTTTTGCAGATGTGCCCAAAGAAAAAGGAAGCAAGCTGGATCTTAAATCCGAGCCTTGCATATTCGTTGGCTATGGAGAGGATCAGTTTGGCTTCAGGCTTTGGAGCTTAACTGATAAGAAGATTATTAGAAATAGAGACGTTGTCTTCAATGAGAAAACCTTTCCAGCATTAAATTCTCAGGAAATGTCTGAAAAAGAATTTGTGCCAATCGCTGCACAAAGGAATGTTGGATTGAATCCACAAACAGTTTCTAACACTATTTCATATAGTCCCACCTTTGTACTATTTCCAAATTTTTCATCTTCTTCCACTCCTAGGAACACAGGACATGATGATAGTTCTACACAAGAGTTTTTTGATATCTCTTCTCATGACAGGAATTTGTCTCTCCATCACGATCAAGCTTGTGAAAGTTTTTCAAACCAAAGTGCAAGGGATCCTCTTACTACAATGGGCTATCAGTCAAAGGACTATAATGCTCATCCACCAATGCAGGGTGGGCAAATAGAACTGCAGGACATCAATCTGGAGGATGAGAGTAATTCGCAGGCTGTGCCAATTGATATCCATGGCAATCCCATCTATATACAGAGTACTCACAGTAAATGTATGTCACTATATCCATTTGAGCACAGTGGAAACTCAAGCCACAATCTTGGAAATAAACGTGGGCAATTTCAGAGTGTAGGTCCAACTAATCCACAGCCTACACATAATCCGCAAGGGGCAAATGAAAACCAGGTTCAAACGCACGTAATAGAGGTGAATGTACAGGGTGCAGAACTCCATCCACAATGTGTTAGAGTTGTTTCACAGGGTCTACAAATTGATTTGCAGGATGTTAATGTGCAGGGTAATCATGGTGGGAGCACAGACCAGCATCTTGGTAATATCGGTTTTGAGGCACCCAATACAAATATATCACAGGGAGAAGGCACACTTCATAATAATCTGTTCTCAAGCAGTAGAGAGGGCATTCAACATTTAAACCAGCGAACTAGTGTAACCGATTCTCCATTTGAATTGGTTCAACCAGAGAATAGAGAACCCCAAATGAGAAGATCCACTAGAGAATGAAGAATGTCGGCTAAATTCTCTGATTATGAATTATTGTACGCTGAAGAAGCAGAGCCTTCAATTCTAGTTTCAAAATTTTTAGAACCATCTACATTCAAAGCAGCTCTCAAAGATGTCAATAGTGATAAATGGCAAACAACGATGCATGAAGAAATGGATTCTTTACTCAAGAGTTGAACCTGGGATTTGGTATCTCTTTCGCCTAATCGAAGACCACTTAGGAACAAGTGGATATATCGTGTGAAAGATGAAGCGGAAGGCAATAAACGCTTCAAAGCCAGATTGGTGGTAAAGGGATTTGATCAAAAACAAGGGATAGATTTCAATGAAATCTTCTCACCAGTTGTCAAAATGACAACTATCCGAACTATTCTAGGATTAGCAGCTACATGGGATCTTGAATTAGAACAACTTGATGTGAAAACAACTTTCCTACGTGGTGATGTAGAAGAAGAACTGTACATGGAGCAGCCACAAGGGTTCGTAAAGAAGGGACATGAACACCTTTATTGCAAATTAAATCAGAGCTTGTATGGCCTGAAACAAGCCCCAAGACACTGGTATGTAAAATTTGATCGCTTCATGGCTAAGCATAATTTCACAAGATGTGAATCAGACCCATGTGTCTACTTCAAGAAACTTCCAAGTGGAGAGTTTGTCATCCTTATTCTTTATGTTGATGACATGTTAGTAGCTGGCACAAACAAAAGAATCATTAATGAGTTGAAGCAAAAATTGGCAAGCCGATTTGCAATGAAAGACTTAGGGGTGGCCAAAAAGATTCTTGGTATGACAATCACAAGGGATAGGAAAAAGAGGGAAATCACTTTGTCTCAAAAACAATACATTGACACAGTTGTTGATAGATTTGGCATGGTTGAATCAAAAGTAACTCCTATTCCTCTTGCTGGTCACTTTCGATTAAGTTCTGAATTATGTCCTCAAACATAGGAAGAAAAAGAATTTATGGAGAAAATTCCATACAAATCAGCCATTGGTAGTATTATGTATGCTATGGTTTCTACTCGCCCCGACATTGCTCATGCGGTGGGAGTTGTGAGCAGGTTCCTGAGCAATCCTGGCAAAGCTCATTGGGAAGCCATCAAATGGATACTAAGGTATCTAAAAGGTACTTCAGATTATGTTTTATGTTTTGGCAGAAACAAAGTTCAACTACAAGGTTACACTGATTCTGATCTTGCCGGAGACTTGGACAAATGAAGGTCTACCACTGGTTACACCTTCACATTTGCTGGAGCTGCGATCAGTTGGGCTTCACGGTTGCAACATTGCATTGCTCTTTCTTCAGCTGAAGCTGAATACTTAGCTCTTTCCGAAGGTGCAAGGGAAATGATTTGGCTTCAGTGGTTACTTGGTGAATTGAAAGTTCATCAAAATGAATATAATCTATTTTATGACAGCCGTAGTGCGATCTTCATGGCACATAATCAGTCATCACAATGTCGCTCCAAGCATGTTGATGCACATGCTCACTTTGTTAGTCATGCAGTCGAAGAGGGCAAGCTGAATGTTGTCAAGATTGACACCAAGATAAATTCGGCTGATATATTCACGAAGGTTGTTGCCAAAGAGAAGTTCGAATGTGCTAGAACTTCTCTCGGGCTTGTGAAGAAAAGATAGATCATTCTTTGAGCAGGGTATTGGGTGATCAGTTGCAGCATTGGTTGTCCTTCGGGTGGGAGTTTGTTGATATTGTGAAGGCCAACAGTCAAGTCTTCTTTTCCCTCCAATAATTGAGTCTCTTGATTTCCAAAGACTCTTCATTTGTAATATTATTGGAGCCCTTTTATATGCTGCTCCTGCTCATTTGTAACTTAACTTTTTCTTATTAATTCAATACTCTGCAGTCTGGACGTAGCCACTGTTGTGGTGAATGAGGATAAATCTGGTGTTGTGTATTTCTTCTTATTGCAACATTTTCATTCTCTGTTTAATCCTTTCAATAACAACCTCATCAGGCATGTCTCCTCCAACCAGGGAACGCCCAGGAGGCCTGGAAACCCCATCCATGCCTACATTTTCTCCCACTTCAAGCACAACATCGAGTCCGGCCCCGACGTCCAGCACCATTTCAGCCTCTTCTATCCCAACAAAACTGCCATCTACCCCGTCGACTTCACCCCTACCCCATACTAGGTAGTGGAATCTTTCCGGATTATTATCTATCTATCTATCACTCACCAATAATACAGAGATCTCGGTCTGCTATGTCCTTCAGATTATTATCTATCTCTCACCAATAATGCAGAAGGCATGGCTTTCTACACTTTCCTCTACATTGTAAATAATTACCACTTCTAAATAAGTGAAGTGTGTCACCTTTTTCTTTAGTGCAATTGATCCTTTATATAATAAAACTTGCTTGATATCATTTGGAATATAATTAGTAACTTTAAGGAATTATTTGTATTTTGTTGAAAAGGAAATAAAAATGGCATTTCACTAATGAAAGAAAATTACTGTCCGCATAAAATCATTAATAAAATATAGTAATTCAATCTCAGATCAAGGATACCTTCACTCTCAGTGATGAAAAAATGGGCTAGATATTTTCACAGTATAAATGTTAAAATTAGTGCAAATAAAGTAGGAGAGCAATAAAATTAAGAGTTATTAGTCGTTATGAAATCGTAGAAATTTGAACCAACATTTATATTTACATGTACAACTCTATAGTTATTTCCTTGGAATATAGAAATAATTATATTTACTTTAATCATTTTATGGTTCATAGAATTGTGTTTTGTTTTAATAGTATACTAAGTATATATATTTTGCTAGTAATGTTAGAAACCTTATTAATATTTCAAAATTCTTCTTGAAATGTAATGGCTCTTATTTAATATATCAAGTCTGGGCTCGCCCTCTTCTTATTGAAAAAATGTAATAGTTTAGTTGACAGTTTATAAAGAAATAAGGATAAAATAATAAATATGATTTATCAAGCATCTAGTTGTGAAATGGTGTCATGAGCTTTAAGGCTTGAAAGATTTATATTAAATTTTTTGATACATCTAAAAAAAAAAAAAATAGTAGTAATTTTAAATTCTAATAGTCTTGTTCAAGAAACTTGGACTAACTATTACATTTTAGCTAAGAATGAGCTATTGGTGGTTTTTAAGTAATATTTGGTTGTATTCTAATTCCTCAATTAAATAATTCCAAATTTCACATTCAATGCACATTTTCTAGAGAATTCTATTATTATATATTATCTTTGTATATATGTAATTCTTCACCAGTTGTTATTTTTCTAATAGGGAAACTAGGTAATGCACCTTCTAACTTTGTCCACTATATAGGACCCCTGGTCCCAAGCAAGACTAGAGGCTTTCTTTCTATGTTCTTTTCTACCAGTGCCTATTTGAACTGAGATTTTGTAAATTTTATTTTAATATAATCTATAAGGCTTCGACCTTTTATGGATAAAAAAGATATTTATTAATTAATTTTACAAAGAATTAATAACTCTTGTTAAACACGCATTACACAACCTCCTCTATATCTCATTTTCCTCTAGGTGGTATTAATGGTCACTCTTTCAAAAAATAGAGAGTGTTGTATTAGTTCTTTTGATTTAATATCTCTAGGAATCCCAATTTAATAGAAAAAGTTATATTATACTTTAATCATTTTACGGTTCACCGAATTGTGTTTTGTTTTAATCAGTATACTAGGTATTTATATGTTTTTCTAGTAATGTTAGAAGCCTTATTAATGTTTTAAATCTCTTCTTAAAATGTAATGACTCTTATTTAATATATCAAGTTTAGGATCACCCTCTTCTTATTGAAAAAATGTAATAGTTTAGTTGATAATTTATAAAGAAATAAGGATAAAATAATAAATAAAATTTATTGGGCTTCTAGTTATGAAATGGTGTCAGGAGGGCATTTCAAATTCTTTCTCTAAGGCTTGAAATATTTATATTAATTTTTTTGAAACATCTCAAGAAAAATAAAATATTTTTGTTTTATTCAATTCTTGACTTTCATTTGGAGCAAGGGAGTGTCATTCTAGGACCAAACTGTGAAGGGTGGCACACAATCGGTGTTACAGCCCAAGGTGACTAGTTCTGGATAACCCATGATGGAGTTTTTAATTAAGTGGAAACTTCAAAAAATTAAATAGATTTCGTATTTCAAATTAATAAAGTATAATGGTGTCTCACCCATGCATAGAGTATGCAAAAGGTCTTTTGTAAGGATGGGTTGAGAAGGCTTGGTCATTGTTGGGGCATTAATCTAAAAGTACCATGTAAAACTATTGACCCAATGTAAATCAAAATAATGTTCAAATTAGTCTCCTAGATGACTATTGACCTAATGCAATTCAAAACCATGTTGTTTTAGTCTCCTATATGACCATTGCTGATTGTGCTCTTCCATGAGCTCTAAGAGTTGGTAGTATTTTTTTCTATAAAAAACAAGGAAATATATTAGAATGTGTAAACATTTAAATAGGCAAAGGGAGGAATGTATTAAAAAATATACAATAAATTTCTCTATGGAACAAGGAGAGACGCCTAGATTTTCTGGAAAATATGTCACTTTCTTAATATACTAATGCATTGAAATCCTTTTCTCAAAAGATTTAAGGTGTCTATCTAAGTTAAAGTAAACTATAAAAAAAGATGGAATTCAACAAAGTTTTTGATAAGTTATGCAACTGTTAAAAAATTAATCATGTACTTTTACCTAAAGAAAAATAAGAATTTTTTAATTAAAATTTATATAATTAGATTTAAAACACTGAAGATCCATTTTTATGGACGCTTAATTTATTTTATGTACATTTTGTTCAATCATTATAATGGTTGAGTTCAAATCTACAACATTAAGGTTTGTAAGGTTCAAAAAATTGAAAAGAAAAATGAGGGAAATAAATGTTTCATTATGTTTACTTGTCATGTCCATTTCTTATAGTGAGTCTGTAGTGGACCAACATTGTAGTTTCTAGAAAATTATTTCTCTTTTGTGTCTAAATAAGGCATATTTGTATTCTCCTCCTCTTTTCCTGCATACCTTTAGCATTTCTCAAGCTCTCAAGTATTAGGAATATCTAATCTTTTGATTCCTTTCTAACAGTATTAATTTCAAGATTCCTTGTCCTTGAATATATTTCTATCATGTATATCTTTCCCTGATATCTCTTCCATTGAAACTTTAAGCTAGTACTTCTAAGAGTCTTTCATTCCTTCCTCTTTAGTGTGTAAAGGTGTCCTCTTCCTAGATGGTCTTCTCATCTCATGCTCAAGTCATCATCCTTACTAATAACTTCTTACATATAAGGGAATTATAGTTAATATTTTTCATGAAAATTGTAATATTGATCGAATGCATTGCAAAGCCATATTCTTTTGATTTCCTAGACAATCATTGTCTAATCTTTTCTTTCGTGATATGTAAGAGTTGGTAATATTTATTTGTGTAAAAAATAGGGAAATGTGTTGGAATGTGTAAGCATTTAAATGGATAAAGGGAATTTTCTACAAAAGTATGTCATTTGTTAATATATCATTGTATTGGAATTCTTCTTTCAAAAGTATGAATAACAAAATTTAAGCATTATAATAATGTTATTTTATTTTTGATCGATAAGAGGCCGAAGCTAAAATTAATTATTATTTTTGTTGTGATTAATTTTTATGAAGCTTGAGTAGATTCAAACTCAAGACCTCCTAGATACCATTGTGTTGTAGGCTATTGCCTAATTTTAACCATTACAAACTTACAAATTATTTACCAATAATTTATTTTAGTTAATATAATTTTCATATGGGAATTTAGTATCATACAAAGGCCATGTGTTATCACAACTTAGAAAGTTTAAAATGTTTCCATCATAGATATTTTTAAAACAAATATATGATTTTAAAATTAAAAATATATATAATAATCTATTTTATCATTTTGGAAAATTTACTTGTCTATTTTGACCTATTCACCACCCGAACCTAAATCTAATATAACTACTACCTTTGTGATTTGTTGAAAATCAGCTCTTTTATTCACCACCCGATTCTCGGAACCTAAATCTAATCTAACGACTCCTTTCTTTCTTTATTTAAAAGCACCCTCTTAACTTTGACAACCACATGGAATGATGTGTTGATAACTAGTGTCAATGCCAAAGTACTTTCACTTTGCATGAAAACCCCTCATTCGAGTGATAAATGTAGAGGGAGTGTTTGAAATAAGTTATAGTTCCTAATTTCATAATAAATTAAGTATATTCTAAATGTAGTTGGATGCAAATAACCTACAATTCTTCCACCATATGTGGAAACTATTGATGTGGATATGGTGGTGAGATGAAATTCAAATTGTGATCCGAGTAAAATAGTTGCATGTTGTTCTCTATTCTGAATGGATGGAGCAAAATAATGTGATTTTATGAGCGATGGTCAGAATATATATATATATCTTTTTTATATTTCTCAGAGACTCTAATTTTTTGAATTCAATTCCTAAAGATAGATAGACATTAATCCTCGTAGAACTGTGAGAAGGTTAAAAGATGCATCTATAGCCCCATGTAGTGAGAGTGTGCTATGGAACATTGGGGAATGTGCCCAGCCTATAAAAAGTGCTGGAGTTTAAACATCGCACCAAGACTTGATTTCTAGTGTAAAAGTGTTAAATATTCAAAGTTTGACTTGATTTTCCAAGCTTAATTTCTTCGTTAGTGTGTGATGTTTAAGGCTGACAATGATGGAGTTGCTGGAGTACACAACATTGGGAAAGTGATGGTTTTAGAAGCACATGATCACGTGGAAGCTCTAAGAGCCTTGGAGAAGACTAACATAGAAGAAGTAGTAGTGGGAGTGAGGAATGAGGAGCTCAAGAAGGTTGCGAGTTACCAGAAAACAACTAACGAGTGGGTGAGGGACAACTGTCACTACCTATTTTCCCTTAACCAAATAAATTGGTGAATTTAATTCCGCATGGAATTATTCTTAGAAATTTTTATTGTTTATAAAATTAAACTTAGCATTAGTGGTTGATGGTATGGTTAAAAGGAAATGATGAATGTAGTTATTTATTTTTCAAACCTATTAAATTGGCTTCTTATCAAATTTTGTGCACCGTCACGAATTTGGATGGTTAGAGTAATTCAGTTGAGTACCTGATTCTTGTTGTGCCAAGTTATTTTAGCATATCTAAGGTGAGTAATCGGGGAGAGGCAGCAATGACTACTTACTAATATTTCATTTGCATATCTAATGTAGGGGGGTAGAGAGTTCAATTTTGGCTTTAGTACGGTCCATATTTGTGAAGCCCTTTTTTGTTTTTCCTGACGTTTAATCTAGAGGCGAGTGCTTCCTACTATCAAATCGGCAATGGAAGATGTAAATATGGGAGAATTTGAGATCTTTGCATTTCAGGCCAAAATTAATCATCTTTTGAGTCTCATTATTAACACCTTTTATAGTAACATAGAGATTTTTCTTCAAGAACTTATCGGCAATGCTTCTGATACTTTGGACAAGATTCAGTTGTAAGGGCTAATGTGTAACAACAAATTGGATGCTTAGCCTGAGCTTCTCATTCAAATTGTCCCTGAAAAAGTGAACAAGTGCCTAAGTATTGTGGATAGCGGAATTGGCATGACCAAGGGTGGGGAAGATTAGGCTGGAGATGGTGTGAGATCTCTATCTACCAAGGAAATTTACTATAGCTATACCAGTAAACTTTGGATAGAACCCGGAGGAACAAAGGAATCAAGCTATGAAGTTGACAAGCATCGACCTCTAAACTTCAAGTTCCATTTCTTTATTATGTTCCTTCTCACTAAATCAGCTTTTTGTATATGTGTGGAAAGAATTAGATGAACATTGATAGATCCAATAAAGTAAGGATTGAACATTCTGTCTGAGTGAGTGTCTTACTTGATTGGGTGTCCACCTTTAACCACATCTCCCTCTTGTATTGTTATCAGGGATTCTAAATTAAAGGAAATAATAACCTGAGGAAACAAAAAATAAAAATAAAAATTGGGATGCCCTTCATCCAATAGTTGAAGGATAACATACCATCTGCAAATGCTAGTCATTATATTATTTCTCTTCTCCCATGAATACTTTGGAAAGGGTGAATTCTGACACTTAGAGTGTTGTAGATGAGATGTCAAAGAATGATTACTTAGGGTCCTAGTTGATATTGTGTATTACCTTTTTGCCAATTTTTTGCTTGCATGTTGAAACTATTAGAAAACATTTCATAGGAAGGAAAGATTGAACGTTAAAGCCCAAGCAAGCTGAGATTAATGAATGTTGCCAATTTCTACATAACTGAATTAAAGAAACAAATGGAAATAGACATGAGGAATGAAATTTATTTTGATACTGAAGACTCGATCACTACTTCTTATCCAAGAATATGCCCACCCTTCTTTACTGAAAATCTACCATAGTTTCAAGATAATATACAATTGCTTTCAAAAATTGGCCTAATAGATTAAAACAAGATGTGACGTAAATATTAGTGGAGTTTTGTTTCTTTTTTTTAAAATCTCTGTAGAAGTTACTATGTTTCTTGAAATTCAAGAACACATTGTTTCCACAAACTGCCCCTCCCTATTGCAACTTAGAATGCCTTGGTCTTGGAGGCTCGAATTATAAAATTATTGCATGAACGCTATATACATCTGTAGACAATAACTATCTCTTGAGTTAGTACAATAGTGAAATATCTAGGGTTTTTTTAAAAATGTGCTTTTAAATTCAGATATGTTACTTTTAGCATCTAAAACTTGTGAACCTTGTCTCATTTCATTGAGATTATTGTAGCTCACCAAGATTTGTTATAAATTCTAAGACTATTTCGTTATGATTTTTGTAGCTCACACATGTTTTTACTTTGGAATAATGCTATTTTGGATGAAAGCTCATAATGATGTAAGAATTTAAAGTATGCTTCCAACTGATAAGTTTGGAAGAAATTATATGAATCCTTGTTATTTATTACTCAAGAATATTATGAGAAGCATGAGGAATTTTTATAACCTCTCTTCCTTATTTACATTTTAACGTCCTGTTAGAACTAACACTGTACTTAATGGCATCTATAGATTAAAAAGAATGCATTAAGTGTTACATTTATTCTGAAAGGATGCACATATGTTGGTAGTGCATAATGGAAATACAAATATGATAGAAAACAAACCTGTACATGTTGACTAAGGAATGTTAATGATTTTTCTTTCATACACTAATGTTGTTATCCATGTTGTTAGTGAATGGTGTTTAGACCATGATTTTATTTTAATGAGACAATTCCATTAATCCTCTAAGTTTTTACTTGTTTAGACTATCTCTTTGTCGTGCTAGGCATCTTTCATGTTAGGAAAGATTCCAGAAAAGCTTAACAACTTTGTGGTAGGGTGGTAATGCACTCCTACAATATTCTCACCCTTGTGTTCTTAGAAAGGTTCAGGAGCTCATTTCAACTTGGTCTTCATGGTTAGACCATTTGGTATCTGGTATCTGGTATCTAGTATTGGAGCACTCCTTACATATCGTATCAGAGCTCTTGGTTCCACACTTGGGCCTTGAGTTCACTATGCTAGACATACAACTATAAGTCAACTTGTTTACTTTATGTAGTATGAGTTGATGACATGGGTTGCATATTGTGTCTCTTAGCTATGATTACATTAGACATAGAAGGATTTGATGTTCCTTATGCATTCGTTAAAAGATTATTAAAATGGAAAGTTTATGGAATGACCGGTAGATTGCATACCTCATATGTTTATGATTATATTTATTTTAAACCATGTCATGGTATAATGTGTGAATTGGAGTATTAAAATTGAACTATTGAGATAGTCAAAGGATGGTTGACTTTTTGCATTAGGCTATGAGAGCCTACCAAATGAAGATTTGATTTGTGATAGCAATGAAAAATGTCTTTTTATTATGTAAATGACATGTGGTACACATGTGGTGCTAGAATTTATTTTTTATTTTATGCCATATTCATGAGGTTCATTAAGTAACCTAATATGATAAGTAGGAAGAACATGGATATCATTTGCAAAAGTATTGCATGTTCCATTATGCATTTAGAAATATGTGATTATCAAGATAAATTGCATGTGATACATGAGAAGTTTGGTTATGTTCTTAGTGACCCTTGGACACAAGGTGTCATTAAATATCTACTCCCTCTTGGTGACTAGTGAGACTCATTGTGCTTTAAGTGAATTGGGTTTCATTTTATTATGTTTGGTTTAATTAATTTGGATGTGATGAAGGACTAGCTTTAGATTTTATGTTCTTTATGACCACCAAGCCACCAATTTCTTATGTGAGCTATTTACTTGACTCTTGTTCACTTTTATTTTGGTTTGTATCTCCTTTTTGGACTTTTACTTAAGAATTATGAATCTTTTTTTTAAGATTTCTTTGATCTTGAGGTGGCTAGGGTGTGTGCGCATATTTTTGATGTTGCTAGTCTTGTGATTTGGAAGTGATTTCATCTATGATGTTCATTGTGAAGCATTGATTGGATGTATAATGAAGTATATTGTGAAGAACATGCCATTCTTCCATTTATATTTATCTTATGCTATTTTTATTATTTTGGAAAGCTTACCTTCCAGTGTGGGTGCCGAATGTGGACAAACAAGGAAGGTTAGATGTTGTGTATTTTCCTTCATGGAAGGGTGTAATGTAGCAATTATGGGATAGATAAATGGATATCTTCATATTTTAGTTTCTCTATCTGCCAATTTTGTAGAATGGATACATGTCTATTCTTGTTTCTTCTATAGGTAATTCTAGATTTTTAAAAGTGCTTGGCCAAGCCATTTTGTTTCTAGATATTCTAGTTGTACATGGTTATCCATATTTGGTTCTACTACTAGGCACATGGTTGCAATGTAGAAATGTTATACGGTCAAACTAGATCCATCTGATCCATCTTGTTCTAGAAGCTAGGCTTCTTGTGCTAGGGTCAGGGAATTCTTCGTGTTAGGAAGAATTTTGAGGAAAGTGTCACTCTATGATTGGTAAGGTTAAAGCGCCTAGACCACACTTTTGTCTCAGGAAGTAGGTGGGAGAAGTCCTATAGCATTGGAGATTGGATTCACTGAAGAACACAATGAAAATGTCATCTTAGTTTGATTGTTTTGCTCATCATTTGAGATGTGCGTAATTACGTCATTATGTGATGATTTAATGGCTTAAAGGCCATACATCGCAACACATGCTTATATGTTGTTTAAGCACACTATGTTGACAAAATGGGCGTGCAGGCCTAAGGTCACTCAATTGATAAAAAATTTATTACTGATCCTTGCAGGTGATTAGTGAGCATACCTAGATGATTTACTTAGTGGTGTTGACCGTATGATATATGATATTGTGCTTCTATGATGTGCTTATTGTTCCATGTTCGACGTGTAGGTCGACATTTTCTATGATGGCCAATGAGGTATGATGCTTTGCATTATACTTTGTATATTTAGTAAATCATGCATTTGATGGATGGATTCCTTAGATAATGTCATGTGTTACATTTGTAAATGGATAATTATTGTTAATCCTTGATTATGGAAGTGAAACAAATGTTAACTAATCAAGCTATAGTTTTCTTATTTATGTGATTCTCGCAAATGATAATGTGGCAATTACTTAACAGGACATGGTTTTACATATGATAGAATAAAGGTGGACATGTAGGTCAACTTCTTTTGATATTTTCATTTATGGCATAGTCATGTGATGATATGTTGTGTTCAACAATTTGGTTGATAATTGGATATGAAAAAAAATTACACCTATCATTTTGACATGTTTGTTGGAAATTAGAATGAAGTTGCAAACTTAATTGGAAGATATTGTATCTACTTGTTGACTCAACTAATTGTAGACAAATTTTAACTAACTTGATTTGAATTTTTTGCCTATGTGGCAAGTGTGTGAAAATATGGTCTTTCTATGAGGATGCAGACAGGTATGTATCTATTTTGATAATATTTTTGCATTGGTGTTATGTATATGTGATGATCCACCATGCATGTGAATTTTACTTTATAAAAATTTGTTAACACCTTTTATTTAGTCAATTTGGTCAATGAATAATGATCAACGATGTAGTCATCTTGAGTTATTTGTTTGACTCCTAGTCGATATGGTGTTCAACATAGACTTAGACCCTTTGGTTGACTTTTGTGTTTAGGATTTGGTTGAATTATCTATTGGTGTAGAACTTGGATCAATGTTACTTGACGCATTTGATTGTGAAACATTCTATCCTTGATCTATCTATAATATTGGATAAATATATGTTGTTAATTTAGAGCTATATGACACGTTAAGATGCAATGTGATGATTAAATGTTAATGATTACATTAATGATTTTATGTGTGCATGTCATTATTTTTCTTAATGATCTAATGAGGATGACTTAGATGTAATGAGATTGCATTACTTGATTATGTTTCGAGGACATTGGTCTATTGATGTGGACAATTACTCACTTAGCGAGCACATGTTAGATGGTATGTATTATACATATGGCTTGTGATTATAAGATGAGTTAAGAAGTCATAAAGTTGAACAAAATTTTTGACTACTAATATTTGAGTTGATCTCCTTGAGATACTAATTAGTATGGCAAGATGTGGATAAGAAGTACCTACTAGCAAGGAAAAATCCATAGGTGATGCCAAGGTATGGTAAGTTCATAGGTATGTGTGTGATATCATGTGATTTTAAGTCAATATGTTACAAAATTTGAGACTTTTTGAGATAAGGAAGTATATGATTTTATATTTGACTGGAAGGTCAATTTGATTTATAATATATGATGGACTGACATTGGGTGTTGTTCTTGTAATGTAATAGAGGGAATGACACATTATCAGAAAGGGGGAATATTGTCGGAGAGAGGTAGCCTAAGCCTATAAAACTATAGAATGGTAATGGAATTCACACACTCACATAGGAAATTTCTTCAAATGATTAAATAATTCAAAGTATGTATGTTTCTCCATGAATTGTGTTACTTCAATTATGTGTTACGAAAGGTTCTATGTTAATATATCTAATCACAATTACATTTCATTCAAGTGATAAATTTGAAAATTTTGTTGAAGTAGATGGTACACAATCTTGTTAATTTTTATAAATTCTTAATCAGAATATATGCATAATTTCAACCATTGAAACATTGGAAGCCAAATTGTGGAAATAGTTCTCTTTGATTATGGATGCAATATTCTTCAAGCATTGAGGACGATGCATCTCCTAATAGGATAGGGAATTTGTTATCCTCTGACATAATTACTTTTGGGATGAATTTGAGCAATTTTTCTTGTGCTTCCCTATTGGATCTTTCAAAGTTGTTTAATATTTCTTAGAAATGGTCAACAAAGGTTCTTGCTATTTCACCTAGATCCTCAGAAATGGATCCTCTCATATTTTTGATTCTCGTTATTTTATTATTAGATCTATTCTATAGGGTGGAATTGTGAAAAAATTTTGTATTCCGATCTCCTTCATCTAACCAATTCTCCCTTGATTTCTATTTCAAGAATATTTTTTCTTTGGTTAATATATCTTCCTGCTTGGTGAGTAATTATTTTTATAGCATATATCAATCATTATTCATACCTTCCTTAATAACTACCGTGTTAAGGTCTTTTAATTTTTCTTCTATATCTAATTTTTCTTTAAAAATAATATTAAAATGTTCTTTATTCCATTTAAGAATTATATTCTTTAACATATTCATTTTTGATATAAAAACAAACATCTTAGACCCTTTGTAGGTATCTTGGGCCCACCATTCTTTAATATAATTGGTGAATTTTGGGTCTAGGAACCACATTTTCACACTTAAATGGGTTTCTTAATGGATTCGTTGGTTTTGCAAGTTCCAGTCTAACTGGGTAGTGATCTAAACCAGCGATGGGTAGAATGGTGGAAGAAATATCTAGATTATTTGCATCCAAATCACCTTTCAAGAGGAATTTATCTAGCTTCTTTACTATATATGTAAATTCTTTCCTCCTATTGTTCCAGGTGTATTTCCTGTTGTTAGTTGGGATATCAATCAGATCATGTCCATCACACCATTTTGTAAAGAGTAGGGAGGATTGTGAAAGCTGGTGAATACCACTATCTTTCTCAAATAAATTTAGGATGGTATTGAAGTCGCCACCTACTAGACATGAATCATTTAAATGATGATCTAAAATCATACTAATTTCATTCAAAAAAATTATCTTACCTAAAGTACAAATGGGACCCTATACATTAATTAGCATAAAATGAAGGTTAGATTCCATACTCTATACCTTAACACACATCCAATTACTACTACAATTTAGAAGATCTATAGTAACTTCCCTAGGGTTCCACAGGATTCCTAGACTCTAGAGGCACCTGCTGATTCACAAAATAAGGAACTCCAAAAACCAAGCTTCTTTTTTAAGTTCAACCCCTCTACCTCACTCAATTTTTTCTCTTGTGCTAATATAATATCTAAATCAAATAATTTAAGGTTTTTCCTAAGCAACCTTTTCTTGCTAGGGGCATTTAGTCCCCTAGCATTCCATGTGGTAATCTTCATGGTTCCTTGAGATTCCCATTGTTTAATAACTGATCTATCTTTTATTTTTCCTTGCGAAGTCCTTCTGCTTCCCTGAGTTCCTTCAAGGATTTTCTGCCTCTTTTCCCTTTTACTTTCCCATAGTTTGGAGAATTTAGCCCTTCCTGATTCATCTATATCCCTAGATGCTCCAGATGCATCTATGTGCTAGAATCTACCTTACATGCCTTACTCTCTGGTACCTCACCTTCTAGCTCTTTGATTATTTGGTCTATGATAGTTGACTAATGTTCTTCTCCTAAGAATACATTTTTTTGGTTTATTTTAGAAGTACCTTTATCTTCATTGCTACTTCCCTTATATCTTCTTTTGACTGGAACCTTTCCTATTTGAAATCCTCATCCTTAATCTTTTGTATATCCTTCCTTAAATCTTCATAGGTATTGTTATTGCCTCCAATTTTAAGAACTCTCTGAAGCAGTTCTTCCTTTTGAGCCTCTGAACTATAGTTTTTATTCTCAGGGTAAAAAACTTGGACTAATTCCTTAGTAAGCTATTCAAGGAACTCATTTTCAGTTCTTGGAGTGGCCAACTCTAGATCCAAGACACTGTAATTGTCTAGAAAGTTTTGGAGCTCATTTGCCAAGGATCTAACTTCTACCTTAGAGCTAAACTTCTTCTCATTTTGATGTACCTCCGGGATAAATGGGGAACTTCCAGCTTTTGTTGGGGTCTGCCAAAACTTAGAACTCTTACATATTTCTTTAAGATCCATATGTTGGCATTGCTCCCCTCTGAGGTCTAACTCCAGTTCCTTACTAATCTCTCCATTATTTGGTGTTGGTTCAAATAATAAAGCATTCTCAGCCTCTTCAATATTCTTTTTGCCACTCTTTTCTTCTTTTATACAATGTTGTTTTGATGCTTCCATTGATGTTGAGAATCCCCTTCCTATGTCTTCAAGTCCATTGTCCTTTATTGACCTACAATTTGGCCTTTCTATGTCTTGATTCATTTTTTTAGTCACCATTTGATCCTTTTCACCTGCTTCGAATGGATATGAAACTTTTGGCATATCCTTTCTCATTAGACAAGTATTCTCTTTTGGAGGACTATTCTGCCCTATATTGTTCTTTTTGTCCTTTCTTCTTCTCTTGGACTTGTGTTTCAATTTTGTCTTATGCTTTTTGTTTCTATCCAAATCCTTATCCAAATTTTCACTATAATTGACTTGAGTCATGATTTAGCCTCTGAGGTCATTTCACAATTTTTTGAACAATTCCTTTCCTTCTATGGAAGCTTATTTAAATTTTCTTCATCTTGGACTAGGTGTTGTGGTGAGGACTCGTGATGTGCCCGACTTGTCCTCAATTTCTTTTTCTTGATTCTAATCCATGGGAATATACTAAGAAAATCCGATATAAGAGGCATTGTTCTATGCCTAATCTTAATGATATCATCAATTCTAAGTATTTCCAAAATTTCTCCTTCATAGATTTGAAGATTAATATCATAGGATGATTTGTTAGTTATGATCTTCTTATGGGATTGAACTGGTTGGTTGAGCTTAGTTTTGATGAGCATCCTCACATTGTTACTATATTGATATGATGAATCAATGCCTATCAGATCTCCTATAGTAGACCCTATAGATCTAAGGACCTCAATGTGGACCAACTCTGGTGGAAAGGACTGAAAATTATACCATTTGGGAATCATAATATCTAACCCTTCTAGGTTGAATTTAGGACTCCATTTAACAAAATTGACTACAAACCCATTAAAATAACATTTAGAAACAGATAAGAATTTATCTCTAATGGATTCATCCAAACATTTCAAGTAAAGGGTTCTTTCAAAAAAGCTAGAGATATTTACCAGTTCTTCGCAGTAGATTCTAGCCAATAAGTGAGCATGGAAATATATTCCTTCAGGGCATTCTAGATTGCAAAAATTCCCACTTTTTGACATTCATCCCATAGTTCTTCAATTTCCTTGTTGGAAATGTGAATGGGAGATTTGGCAATATGTGGACCTAGGGAGTCATTAGGTTTTGAATTTGAATTTTTATCAACAGATCACTAGAGGGGGGGAACATAAGATTTCCTATTTGATTGCATATGGGAATGACGTGAATTATCCCTACTAGAATGCCAGGGCACAGGAGTTGATGCCAGCTCTAGACTCGCTACCTGGGGGGGGCATAAGACTGTTGGATCATTGGGCATATTTTGTGAGAGAGAACACTTTAAATTGATTGTCTAATTTTGCCACCATGAAAAAATTATGTGCTTGCCCAAAGCCTGGATTTCTAGGATGAGATATAGCTTGGTCAAAGCTTAACAATTTTGGCTGAGAGCATTTTTTTGATTACTCTAACTTTCCTAAAATCATAAATCTATTCTTGGTTTGGATTTCACAGTTGGGGATCTTCCATTGTTTGCCCCATTGCCTTGCTCTTCCATGAATCTTAGGCTTCTTCCAAGGGTTTTTTTCTGTGCCTTGCCATGATTTAGTAATGTGATTCTAATTTTTGACAACTTGTTTTAAATTTTTTTCTTGAAAGCTCTACTTCACCATTTTATTTTTTTAAGTTCAAATTTGTAGCATATTTTTATTTGATATAAAAAATGTTATTATTTTAAAAATGATGAAATTTGATTGGTTAAAATTATATATTTTAATAACTAGTTACAATTATATATTTTAATCTTTATTTAAAATTATATATTTGATGTTAAAAAAATTAAATTAAATTAACATCAGTATATGAATAAAATACTTAAATTGAATGCTTGAATTTTGACTAAAATTTAAAATGGTATAAATATATTTAAATTTTTAATAAAAGGTATATAAAACATTTCTTTAAAATATCATTTCTTGTATATCAATTACAAATAATTAAATAAATAACTATTAACATCATCTCCTATATTTCCATAAAAAATTACATAAAAAATTAAGTAAATAAATTTTAACTTCATTAAAAAATTAAATAAATTATAATGCCCTCACCAACTTTATCACTGAACTATCATGTCAACATCTTAGAAAGAGTAGGAGGTCCTCTGTTTTTGTAAAACATTTGTTGTGGGTCCATAGTTGTTAGTAGGCAATGTATGTACATAGGCATGGTGCATGGATCCTCCTTACATTTTTGTTTAGGAATTAGACGTTGCCCAATTGAGCTCTTCTACTAACACACCAACACTATTCATTTAAATTCATAAAAGTTGGGGAGAGACTGAGTAGGCCCGACTTCCTCGAACCCTATCCTCCTTAAATTTTGCACAAGACTGGGGCATGCAGTATTTGCTTACAATTTTTATTAAAACAAAATAAAGGTTTGTTATCCACCTAAATCTATAGTCAAATTTTTTTTTTTTGAAATGAAGAGACTTTTTGATTAATGGGCACAAATATATATAACACTCCTTGATCATGCAATGTTACTAGCAATACTCATATCTAAATTATCTAGCATGAGCTTCATTACTTCTTGACATCCTTAGTCATTATCTATGATGTCATCATTGGCAGCCACAATCAATATTAATGCATTCGATTTGACTTGGGTTGATTGAGTGTGATTTTCAAATTTTTTTATAAAAATTTGGGGTCTAAAATCTGCACCACTCCACAAAATAGGGTCAAGCATCATAAATAAGTTCTAACATAAAAACTAAAGCATAAAAAACTAAAAATTTAAAATTTTAGTTATTGCTTTATTTTAAAGCATGGATAAATAATATATAATAAGTTATGTCATACATCAATTGTATATTATTTAATATATTACAATTTAATGATATTTTAGGTTTATTAAGATTATTTAAAAATTATCTATTACAATATGTAAAATGTATTATATATTATTATTATAAATTCATAAATTGAATAACAATAATAATAAAAATCTTGTTAACACATACTTAATTTATTAGATGTATAAAAGCATTATAGAAATAAATTTATAGAATTATACAATTAGATTTTTTATTTTTTTTAATATAGTAAAATGTAGCATTTGAATAATGCATTGATGAAGTTATGAACATTATATTGTAAAATAAATATGATTTGGAAATTTGGATGAAATTCATGGAAGCAATTTTTTTTATGTCAAAAATATTTTTAAAAAATTTTTTAAAACTTTTTAAAAATTATTTTCCAATTTAGTCATCATCAACTTGAAAATGCAACCCCGTTGTTAAACTAGTAAAAATTTATAGCTCAATTATCTACATAGTATGTTTTCGCTCTATTTAACAAGATGTGATTGCTCCTAGTATTATGAGTGATCAAATTAACCTTTTTACTTTTGACTTATGAAAAAAATTAACCCTTGTGTAGGATGCCAGTTGTCACTCGAGCCGATCAAGCTAGTCAACAAGGTAGGGGTCCTAGAGCCTCTTGTTTGACAAATGTTGAGATAGACAAACAATAGGTTGAGGATTGAGGAAGGGATCATGTAACCCCACCTAACCCACCTTTGAACCCTAATCAAGACATTCTAGATGCACTTCATAACCTGATTGGAGTTGTTCAACAATGCTTACCACCTATACTACCATAGTCAGAGTAGATAAATTAAGGCAACCATAGGATAGTTACCAAGGAGAGAACAAGAAGTCCTCCAGCTAGCCATATCTCGGGTCATGATGATCATGAGGTTGAGTTAGTTCAATAGGTATTACCAAATCCTAACATAGTGGCATGCATAGTGGAGAGAGCTCCTAGAGAAATTGGAGATGACATCAATGTGTTGATTTGACTCAACCTCCCCTAGTCTTGAGAAATATCGATGGTGTTGGTGTAGAGGCATGGTTATAGAGTTTACATTGATGCTTTGGATTACATTATGGAAGTAATCTGAAGGCACAAATTGTAGTACATCTCCTTCATGAGTCAACTTCTACCTAGTGGCAATAGGAGGAGGACTTAGGTGAGGTGCATGTTGAAACTCTCACATGGGAATCGTTTCTAAATAGTTTCAAAGATAGATAACTTTTTGAGCATTTTAGATAGAGACATCTAGAGGAATTTCATGACTTGTAGTAAAGAGGACTTATCGTGGCATAGTATGAGTGTAGGTTTCTTGAGTTCCTTCCCTATGTTGAGTATATGAGGGACGAGAAGCTAACTACTCATCATTTTGTCAAGGAACTTGATTTACCCCTTTAGGATTTAGTCTGATTAGATTTTTCATCTACAGTTAGAGAGATAGTTTTGAGAGCCCTAGTAGTAGAGGATATTCACAAAAGGTCATAGAATTAGTTGCAGAATTGAAATAACTCAGGATAGTTTTCAGGTTAGTAGAGATCCCATTGGAAAGGGAATAAGAATCAGTTAGGATGATCCTTTAAGGTTCCTCAACCACAACATGATCTTATAGATATGGATCATCATAGGGATATAGGGTCTCTAAGCCTAAGCAACAGTGGTAGTCTCAGGGCCCTAAATGGGATCAGAAGATACAAATCCCTTACACACAACTAGGTAGGACTCAATATTCAAATAAGGGTGGTTTTAGTGGATCTAGTTGGACTAGAGGTTGGCAAAAAACTAGGTCATAGGCTGTTCAGATTCAAACTAGAGGATCATGCTACACTTGTGGTGGTATGGGTCAAATTGCTTGAGATTTCCCATAGGGTCCAGCATCAAGCTATTTGAAAGGGGCTACTTCAGAGCCCATAATAGGTGACATGGGTAGATCTCACAGAGTATTTGTAGTGGTTGATAACCTCTAGGAAAAGTACTAGGCCACAGTCATTGAGGCTATAGGTTTGATACAAGGTAGCTGAGTCTCTATTCTATTTGATTCTAGATCTATTGATTCATTTATATCTCCTTTTGGCCTTCAAGATTTCACATGCTTGGCATATTATAGAAATAACTCTTGTTAACATAGGGTTAACATCTAGGATATTGTCCCTAATTGGTTAAGTAATTATTTCATACCCAAAATAATTGTGTAACCATTAATTCACCTTTTTATGTTCTCCTTTGCTCTATTCTATTCACTACCTTTACTGATAAAACTAATATATCTGATGTCATACTTTATGTATTGTGCTGTACACTTATCCACATAATCAAAACACTCTGTACTACCTATCCTTAATCATGCATGTGTTAAATATCTTTTTAGACTATGTATTACCAAAACTATTTATGTGCTACCAGTTAAACTATTTAACACTCGGGCAATTTTCTATATCTGACTATGAAATCTTTATTTATATATTATGTGTTCTCATCCTAAGATATATTTTTTCATAAATAAAAACTACAACTTCTCTTAATTAACCATATTGCCAAAAATCTCCCCCTTTAGCATTGGTGAAAACATATGGGAAAATTGGCTAAGTCCCAAAATGTTGCTCATAAAATTTATTCAAAATTGGCCTTCAAAACTTTACAAAATTTCCAAAATTCAAAATTTTTGGATCATACAATTATAACCATCTTTCCTTATATCTCCTTATACTATATAATACTACTAACCCTTAGCATATTATTGTTACTTCCCTTTACATACCACTTTTCTATACAATTTTCTTGTATTTTTCTCTCCCTTTGACATTAATGACGAAGGTATCAAAACTTATGTACATGTCAAAAATTTGGTTACCTTGTGGTTTTAGCTTGAGATTCTAGATAGGCAATCTAAAAAATCATTCTTCAACCTCTCAAAATTTGTTTTCCACATATCTCTCATGCTCTTTGTCGTGCTCAAAAGAGCACACAATCTATAAGATGCTACTTCAACCGCATTCAAGTCAGTATAAGAAAATTTCTCAAAAGAAGTAGTAGTAGAAAAACATTCTTCCAATTTCCTCTGTAGTATACTAATCTTTAGTGATAGATTCTCTCTAAGTATAGAGAACCTTTTGGTTACTCTTTCCTTATTCAGTTCCATGATCTTGATAGCATCATGAATCTTTGATATCCCACCCTCTATCATGCCCAAAACAAGGGCAAAAAAACAACAATAAATTTTTAATATTTTTATAAAGGTAATAACAACTAGCTTGACATATACAAAAAATGAATTCATTATATAAAGGTGACAACTATGAAAAGATGAGTTCAAGTTTTCTAAGGTTTTCAGGTTACAGTCTAAACATCGATTAGGATAAGGGTAGTAAGATGCAGTTGAATCACATAAACGAGCCTAGCCCCTCATCAACAGTTTACTCAAGCATAGTCAACCATATTGAATTACGTATCATACGAAAGATAATAATCATGAGTACATTAGGTCAAGTTCAATGTCATATACATTTTGGTAAAATTTACTAGGTCAACCCCCCTAGAGAAAACAATTTGCACTTAGGGTTCATACTATTTGATTTTGATTATCAACCTAACCTAAAAGCACCAAATAAAATGCTAATTGCTTATCATCAAATCTCTATCAACATATACATATATAAATATATATACGTACATACATAAATATATATATACATATATATATATATATGTATATATATGTATGTATATATACATTTATATGTATGTACATATATATATGTATATATATGTATGTATATATGTTCATATATATACATATATACATATATACATATAAATGTATGTATATATATGTATGTACATACATACATATATATATATATATGTATGTATATATGTTCATATATATACATATATACATATATACATATGTATGTATGTACATATACATGTACATATATGTACATATATATATGTATATATATGTACATGTATATATAGATACATACATATATATATGTACATATATGTACATGTATATGTACATACATATATACATATATATGTATGTATATATATACATACATATATATATATAATATGTATATGTACATATATATATGTATGTATATATACATTTATGTGCATACATATAGATGTATATCTGTGTATATATATGTATATATATATATATATATATATAAATGTATGTATATATATGTATGTATATATTAACATATATATACATATTTATACATACATACATATATATGTATATATATATGTATGTACATATATATAGATATATATGTACATATATACATATATATGTATGTACGTATATATATGTATATACATATATATATATATATATATGTAAATATATGTACGTATATATAAATATATATGTATGTACATATATATACATATATATACATATATATATGTACATACATACATATATACACATATATATACGTGTATACATATATGTACAAACATATATGTATGTATGTATGTATGCACATAGATACATATATGTGTGTACATATATATATATATATATATATCTATATATGTACATACATACATATATATATATATATACATATATATAATATGTATATGTACATACATATATATTTATATATGTATGTACATATACATATATATATATATACATATACATATACATATATACGTATACATATATACATATATGTATATACATATACATATATATATATACATATATACATATATGTATATACATATACATATATATATATACATATATACATATATATATGTATATATACATATACACACACACACACACACACACACACACACACATATATATATATATATGTGTGTGTGTGTGTGTGTGTGTGTGTGTGTGTGTATGTATATATACATATATATATGTATATATGTATATATATGTATGTATGTATATATATATGTATATATATATGTATATATATATATGTATATGTATATATGTGTATATATATATATATGTATATGTATATATGTATATATATATATATATATGTATATATCCTTCATGATAACCCCAAAAGAACTATCAAGTTATTAATGCAACCCTTTCTATAATACTTTCGATCCTGATCATTAACAACATTACACTAAATAAAACCCATAATAAAATTTGTACTAGTATTATGAAACATTACAAAAGTAAATCCCCTAATAAGATTATATATATATCTCCAATAATAATCTACCAAGGAATACAAATCTAAAACATAACATTGATCTCTTGACTATATATTCTTAATCCCTATACTTAACCACTAAAGCCAACATCAATTAAAATAACTTTAAATTTAAAAAATAAAAATAAAAATACAAAAACTAAAAATGATATTATAGCATGTAATACTACTCCTAATTTAATTGTCTAACAATAACAACTATCCTGTAACTACTTTATTTGCTATAGAAAAGTCACTAACTATATACAACTTTACTAATATAAAACTCTAAGCCAATCCTATAACCAAACATAAAAAGAAAACTTAAACTTTATAATAAGAAAATACCAACCTATTCCATGGCACTTTATACCTATTAATCCTAATAGACAATAAAAAAAGTACTAAACAACATTAACATTTACCAATTCTAAACTAAATTCCTATAATTACCTAATCCTACCACTAACCCAGACCACATGGCCACTTTCCATGGCCAACATTATCACCCTTGGGTGCTCCCCAAGGATAGAGTGCACCAATCCCAAGTGCAGGCCCCCATACAGAATGAAGTTTGGAGTTTGAAAGGGGGGGGACCACACATAACAAGTGTCCCCTCTTTAACTTGCTTAAGCCTTCCATATTAAAGGCCATGCTTATCTATCTTGTGCCCATCAAGTGAAGCTCTTGGTAAGGAGGATTTCCCTTTTAAAGAAAGTAATTAATGGCAAGGGTAGGTTGAAGGTGTATGTTTTTAATTAAATATTTTTTGTTGACTTTTCCATTACTTGTGTAGGCCTACATGAGGTGTTTGGAGGAATACGTTGAGGGTGATGGGTGGGCGTGGGTCCCTCTCATCCCCTTTGCTTTCTCTTATAAAACTATAATCTTCTTTTGTTTTTAAATAGACTTATAAGTTCTTAAGGGCCCATTTGGTTCATGGATATCAATGGGGTTTAGAATTGCAAATTCTAAAAAAATCATAATCCACTATTTGGGTCGACAAAATGAGAATTGGAAAATGAGAAAATTAGAATTACGTATCCTCATTTATCCCCCAATTTGAGGATTCGATCTTCCTTCCAAATAATTGTTATTGCTCAAATATCTATTTTAATTCCAATTTTGGAAAAGAAAGCATTCCAAATTAATGAAAACAACTTTTTTTTCATGTCCGCCAAACCCTTTTTTTTTGGTGCTCAGTTTTGGTATGTTAAAATATGTTGTTGTTGCCATTTTTCTCTCCATTTTATCTGCTTTAGTTTCTCAACACTGTTGTGTTGGTCTACAAAAAGGTATGGATTTAAATTTTGGGTTTGCTAGGGTTTATATTTGTTACAGATTTTGGTGTCTCATTGCAAGTTTTCCATGTTAGCAGTGACAAAGTTGAACGATCTTGGCTTCTTGTGTTTCATGATTACAACCAAACGGTGGAAAGGTATTGTGATTTTAGCTGAATCTTGCCTTCTTGTTTTGCTCTTAAGTACGATATCATGTTATATTGTTTGGCTTTGTATATATATGTGATTTCATGTGTGTGTGTCTATATATATGGTGGATTAACATTGGCTTATCAAATTTTTTTACCATTTTTGCTCTCCATTGATTAACTTTGTAGCTAGGGTGTAGATTCTCGAACTAACTGCAAGATGTAGATTAAATTGATTTCATAAAAATCATTGTGAAACTAGAACCCCTTCTAGACTTTACTCTCCCTCCCTATCGGCGATGACCTACCTATGCATACACCATGTCATTTGCATTTGAAGGCTCACCCTTGAAGAATTAAAAACCCTCTTTTTTCAAAAAGTAGGTATGATAAAAGCATATCCTATCCCTTGCTTCCTCTACTTGACCACGCTTTCCATGTGTCATGGTTTCTAATAACCAATAGTAATCAACCTAAACTTGAATATGGCTCAAATTGTTACATACATCCACTCAAAATGTTGTACATATTGCCTATGATTCGTAAGATGACCTAATCTAATCAACTCATCAAA
The DNA here is from genome assembly GCA_028749045.1 of Cupressus sempervirens. Classification (NCBI taxonomy): domain Eukaryota; kingdom Viridiplantae; phylum Streptophyta; class Pinopsida; order Cupressales; family Cupressaceae; genus Cupressus; species Cupressus sempervirens. Next base: position 1,017,194,358 of record CM053785.1, read on the forward strand.
GTTTGTTTCTGTTATCTAAGAATGTTAGATTCATTTTCAAAGTTTCAAGGCCTATGGGTTAAACTTTTTGCCTTTCTATGAATTTTCACGATTGTTCTTCCTATTTTAATTATTCCTCTAGACTCCATAATATTAAATCTTAACTTAATGTTTATTATAACCAAGTTCTCCATATATACAAAAGTTAGTTATAATAATATTAATTTCTGCCATTTGCATAGTTAGATTTGTTCTTACCAACATATATCACTTGGAGCTTAGGAGGAGTCTAACATTTAAAGCTACACCAATGCAAAGTTTCTAAAATGAAGCATTGCTACCAATAGTTGAGCTGAAGAAGATAGTTATGCGAGGTTATTTAGCTATTTTGAAGAAACATGATTGGTGGGCTATTCTATGCTATAATTACTAAAACAATCTATAGTATTTAGCAATGTTTTTCACTTTATTAGTTAGTGATGAGTTCTCTCTTAGTAATGTTTATCATTTGCAACCTCTGACAAGCCAACTGCGGGTAATGCTTATATTTAAACATGTACTTTGTATACAACAGTGAAATCTTATTGTGTGATGCATCTAGTTTATATTCAAATTGCTCTCGATCATTTGCCACAATATAGATTGGACATTTTTATTTAGTTGTCACATTAATGGTCCATTAACAAGTTCTCTTTAATATGTCTACTAATGTGGATGTAGTGACTATCAAATAGAAAATAATTTCTAGGTTTTTATTACAAGATTTTGGTAAGTTAGTTATCAACACATTTTCCATATTTTGCCACCTACTAAGGATGATGCCTTGTTAGTTATGACTATGAAGATCACCATAAAAAGGATTAGTGTAATGCTTCTCCAAAATTTTCTTTAAAATAATAAAGAATAATGGTATTTTTTTGTTTTTAAGGGAAGTTGAGGATCCTTGAGCATAAAGTTTGATCAAGATTTATGATGTGTAGATACCTCCTACTTGTGCTAAATCACCTAAGCTGGGGTGTAAAAAAGGAAGTTACTGCTTGATTTACATATGGCTATTTATGGTCTACTATTGTTCTGTCATAAGTTAGAGCTTTGTAATATTGTTGCCAATACCTATATTATTGTTACCATTATTTCTTAGATGTTCAACATCTTCAAATATAATCAAGGAACCATTGGTTTCATTATAGTGTACTCATAATCAATAGTACATTGTAGTATTCTATCTCTAATCTACTGATTGTGATTATTATATTGATCTAAGATTCTTCCTAACATGGCTTCATCTTTTATCCCTTTTACATTGATAGTAGTTGTACTAACAATCTTATTCTTACTAGTGAAGCCTTTTGACATCAATGACAATTCTTCCATCATCAATAACAAAGAATAAAATATTTAATTTATTGCAATGCCCACCTCCATTATAGTGAAGGATAATTGCATTCACTCAATTCTTGAGCCTTCTTGAGCGTTTTTGATTATCTTCTTCCAAATATAAGTAGGAGATAGGCCTAAGTTTCCTAGTTTTTTAATGCATCCTAGTGAACCCTATTTTCCATCTTACATTTTTGTGAACCTAATTTCTCTTATGTTGATGGGTGGAAATGTATGTAGGATTTCTCAAATCAATGATTCACCACCAATCTTGAATGTATATTTGCATAGGAAAAGCTTGGATGAATATGGATAGAGAAATCTTCAACAAGAGGGCTCCATAAAGGTTTAATCATTCAATGGCTAACAATGGATCTCCTTGATGAATCTTGAATACTTGAATGCTTGATCAATAGTAGAACTTCACTTCATGTAGGTGGATGCACTTCATAAAAGGTAGATAATAACTTCGATCATAGATAGTGGATGTCAAAATGATGGAAGAAGACTTCTGTATATAGAGATCTAGGGCACTAACTTCTTGAGAAGGCTAACATGGGAGCATTAAATCCTAATTTACCTTAACCCCTATAAACGGACCTAGATTAAATGCAATTTAAGAGTCTACCATTTCAAAACCTAAACTAGTCGACCTAAAAGCCAAAAAAGAAAAATTTTGAACCCAAAGATTCTAAAACTTTTGAAGATTGAAAATGAACCTAAGGTTAGGGAAAAGGTTGACCTTGCACTAGGTTGGAGTTGAGGTTGTCCTTGATCTAGGTTAGGGTTGAGGTCGACCTTGAACTAAAAGGTCATCCTTTATCCAAAAGTCAAAGTCCTTAGTTTCATATAGAAAACTATTAGAAATTGGCCAGAAATAGAGAGAGAAGTAGAATAGGGAGAAAATAGCCAGATCTATGCAAAGACACATTCAAGCCACTTGACATGGCCCCAAACCACTTACTCAAAGGGCTAGCCACTCTAAATAGAGAAGTTCTTCCATTTTAAGATGATACATTTAGCCCCCACTTTAGCAAGAGTATGGACTCAATGCAAACTCTTGGTAAAGTAGATCATAATAAAAAGACAATCTTATTCAAATCAAAGGGACAAAGAGATCCTCAAGCCCCCAAAGACTTAATTTTTTGTGCACTCTAAGATCACAATAAGAGAGACATCTCTAGAAAAAGAGAGAAAGAAAAAGAGTGTGATTATCTTGCCAAATCAGAACATGATGTCTCATTGTGAACCATAGAAGCAAATTGCACAACTAGAAAGATGGAATTGAACCACCTAGTGAATGTGGCTACTCACTAGTCAACACATCATGGATTCACCCTCATGAATATTCTATTCTATAATAGTAAAATCAAAAAGAAAAAGAGATCCAATCTTAAGGACACCTTCAACCTTAAGGGATCAAAAAGATATTTGAAACTAGAGGGATTAAGAGATCTCAAAATATAAATCCATGCTTTAATGATTAGTCAATAATCCAAAAAGGGAGAAAAAGTATCTTAAAAAATAATATATGTGTATTGAAAAGTGTAAGTGTGTGTGTGTGAAATAAGTGAGTAGAGCATATGCCCCTATGTTGAAGTCATTGCTAACACTTTAACATGAGCAATGGCTTTGATAGAAACATAAACAACTCCACTAATTACGTTTCCACTTTGAGATGTCTCCTAAAAAAGAAAACTCAAGGGAAAAAACACATAAACATACAATAAGCACATAAGGGATATAAGTACTATGGAGTCAGTATGATCATAAGATAATATATATGATATTATTGTAAATCAATTGACATCATTCCCCCAAAAAAGGAGAACTAAAATAAAAAAGGAGGAAAGATGACATAAGAGATAAAAAGGAGAAACATTTTGGACCAAGACCTAGAGACAAAAAAGAATTAATGCTAACAAGTTGCAGATCCAAGTAAACCACACAAGTTAACATCTATGATCAATAGAACAAGTACAACATATGGAAGAATAGAATTACATATAGAGGAATAACGAAATAGGTTGATTCTTTTATCACCTTGCACTAATAGAGTAACACAGATCATATAAAAAAATGTAACAACATTTAGCAAATGCATTACGGGAGAAGCACAATATGAAAGAAAAACACACAATAAAGGCTACCGTGAAGAACAAGAAAATCAAGCATGCCGCCTACTCTCCCCATCTCATTTTATGTCATTTAGGGAAGGTGGGTAACTCACAAGAGGGACTACATCCAACATAGTAGGAATGATAGCTAGATCCAAACAAGGATCCTCTTGAGAATCAAAATGTTGAATACTAAGAAAATTAGGTAAATAAATGTCAATATCAATAGTTTCATATTCATCATTAACATCATCAGTATCATCAAGAGTATCTTTGTCATTTAGATTAATCAAAATAGGATCTAAGATATGAATAGAATCATTAGAATCATGTAGCTTAACATCATTATTAGCAATAACTTCTTCTAACACATCATGCATAGTTGTATACAAAGAAGGTAAACATTATTGAATAATAGAATTATGAGCTTTATCTTGAGTATGATGCTTTTTATGAGAACTACAATAGAAAGTATGATGTTGTAAGTGTTGTTAAGTGTATGATATTTAAGGAGCGCTCGAGTAAGTTAGACTCTAATAGTCTAATTATGGTTTGAATTTTTTACATGATTTGATTAAGTGTTGAAGATCATGTATAGGCAAGGCAATTTAGTCGATGAATGAAGGAGCACAATATTAATTGAACTACTAGAATTGTCACTGCGCACTTCATAAAGAAGTGAAGAAGTTAGTGTTAATTAAGCAACTATAATGTTAACCGAGTTTAATATAGACCAACCAAGTTGTAATATTCATTGAGTAAGAACATCAAGAACAAGTTTCAAAAATATTTAATCCGAGGCCCACATTTGATGAAAATTAAGATTGCTCAAGAATTTTCAATGATAAGGATGAAGTTAGTTATGATATCAATGACTAGAAAAATTCAAATAAGATCTAATGAAGGATATTTATCAATTTGAAATGTAGCACAAAGTTTAAGGTGGAAGTATATTTCTTGAGAGTCTAGATTCAATGAATCTAAACCTGATGAAGATGTAATGATTATGATTAGTTGGCAAAACTTGGAAGATTCTAGAGGAATGACAAAAGTTTTCTATTTAATGGATGAACAAGATGTTTATTGTTGTTGATGTTGACGATTGAAGATGATCAAATTGAAGAAGAAAGTGATTGTCAAATGGAAAATTGAGCAAAATAGTATTGTGAAGAATAAAAAAAGGAAGTGCTAAGTTGATGTGTTAATCAACCAAAAAGGGACTAGAAGAAAGAGATTGAGTGAAGCAGAGATATGAACAAGCAAGTGCTAAAACCTAACATATCATTTTACTATTACTTTTTTACCATTATAGTAGCATAATATCTTAAACAAGTGGACCTAACAATATTTTGAAATCCTATATATGGTGACATTCTTTTGAATGTGATTTAAATATAAAAACAAATTGTAGATCACATAAATGCTTATATAAGTCAAATAACAATATAGTCATATTTTCATAGTCTCCTCCCTATCTAATTTATGAAAAGGTTTCTTCCAATCTATAAAATAGTATGAACTTTTGAATTCCATGTAATTACCCTCTTCACAAGTTAAATAAAATTGAAATCAATAGTAGATCATAAACACCTCTTCATTGCAGTATCACATAAATGGTTCCTAAATTGATACTAGATGAAGAATAAGATAGGAAATATCCAAATATTAATCCAATGCATCAAATTATTATAGATTAAATATTATATACATGAAGATAATATTAAATGAGAGTAGAATTGATAGTTGAGATTCCTCTATTGAAATTTAGAGAGGAGTTAACAAATTCTTTCTTAGATCCAATCATAATCTATTTTTAACACACTATTTTTTTTAGAATTTTGTCTTCTTAGAGAATTTTTTGATATGTTTTCCATCATATTTTTTAAAAATGGAAAAAAAACTTGATTTTCATGGAGAACATGTATAAAATATCCTTGAATAATTATTTGAATTTTTTTTTTTTCATATATATTTGAATTATCAAGTTTTGATATGCTTAATAATTGATAATAACTTCTTTGTAAAGAAGAAAAGAAAGTTACTAATGCTTAACTAAGTCAAAAACATGAAGAGACGATCAAGAAATAGTAGAAGACACCAATATAATTATTAAGGAAACAAAACTAATGTGATTAATATACTATGTTTTTAATACTAAAAAGAAGTCAAAAATGGGTGTCTAGCCCAAAAGGAACAAAAATTCAGTGATAGAATCACTATTAGCTGATTAATTACCCACAAACCAAAACCACAACTAGCACACTAGCCGCCCATGTTCAATATATAAAACAAGATACTATGAGAGTTGAACATCCTACTATATAACCTCCCATAGTGGATAGTAATATAATAGTAACAATCTAAATTATCAACATAATTTTTTGTAACTAAACTAACAACAATCTTGTCCATAATTTGAAAAAAAATACTATGTTTTTGATAAATTAAGTAGCTAGTAAGGGCTTGACAATTTTACAACAACAAAGAAATGGAGAAGATCATCAACACAACAACAGGGGTGTTACACTATTAGTAGAATAACATAAGGTTATGACAAACCAATTATAATGCAAGTCACAACAAGGGCATGTAAGATAACCAAAGGCCAATAGATCCATCTTATACATGACCAAAAAAAAGTCCAATTTTTCACACTTGTTAAATTTCAAAAACTTTGAGGAGAGAAAAGTCCCTTGATGGCGAAATAAAACATCTCCAAATAGATCCACCTACAACCTAAAAATCCCCTTTCCACCTTAATAGGAACATGGAAGAGGTACACCAAAAGGAGGAGGAAACACCAAACCCCCTTCCTAGCCATCTGAGCACTAGAATTCACCACAAATTTGAGAGAAGACCCAAAATCTAGTGCCCAAATTACATAAAAACACCAATGAAAAATGAACCCTTGAAAATTAGTAGCAATTGTCTAGCATGTAGTGAAAAAAATTCAAAACTCCTATATAAGAATAAGGGAGAGGCCACTATAGATGAAATTCAAAGACAAACCTCTCAACCACTCTTGCAGTCCCATAAGGGGAACCATCACATTCCAATATTACATTAGATTATCTTGGGAAACACCACTGTACCTCTCATCCTATCAACACCAGCCTTAGGCAGTTACTTCTAGAACCAACCAGAGCAGTTCTCGTAAACAACAAAAGGGGAAAAAAAAAATTGTTGCCTTCCATGTACTCTCCCCAAAATAGGTTAGAAACCATTTGAAGAAACAAAGACCCACCAAATAATCTGATGTTGAGTGGACCTCGACAAGTGTACAATGAAATAGTACATCTTGAGAAGGTAACATTGGGAAACCAAAATCAAAGACCCCAATATTTCCTCTAGGTATAACACTTAGACAATCAAGCATAGTCCCTACAAGAACAACCATCTTTTTTAGGTAGAGAGTACCTAAGACCAAACTTAATACCTAGTAAAAAGTTTGGGTAGAGGCCCCATTACATCCCAAAGCACAATGTCTGCCATCCACTCCGAGAGCAAGTTGTTACCAATATATTGGGCCGCCCAATATCTTCTAATCATAGTCACGTAACTAATCATCCCTATAGTAGTACCATATTGCTACAATTAACTCCTTAGAAGAATAAAAATTCCAAAATAATTCACCTCAACAATTGAGGGAGAAAACCCTTTGTCAAGGAAAATGTGACCTACAAAAAAGAAATCCATGGGCAAAGATCTAGATGAAAACCCCAAAAGCATATATAGACTTTTGGAAAATCTTGTTCCAATAACCATAGAAAAGTGTGAAAGGGGAAAAAACATCAACAAGTGCCAAAAACTTGCAAGAATCCTCCTACCAAAATACACCACAACAACTATAGTCCTATAAAATCCCTAGCCAAGAATCACGCCCATCCATGTCAGAACAAATAGATACCACATAAAGAGGAGATTGAGAGCCATAATTATAACTCCCCACATGATATTCATAATTCATTCACCAAATATACAACCAATGGGTTTGTGAAACCCAAAAATGAAAAGTAGAAGAACCCACATAATAAGACCCCCAAGCTCCAAAAGAATATTGGAAAGCCACCATGAACTAGAAGATCCTACACCATCATTGAAATCGGACAGATCCTTGGGGACAATCCCCTTTGAATGAAATCCTCAATAGAAGAAAAATATTCCCAAATGGGCCAAAACTAGTCTGTCCTTATCATGAGCATGCATCCAAAGAGAAGGGGAACCCACAACAATGGGAACAAAACAACATAAATCTACCTAAACAAGGAATTGAACATTCAAAAGAGGAAGAAAGTGGCCCATGTAAGCGAAAGGAAAAGTGACCCTCCTATATTAAGGCTTGGATGCCCAAGTGGCTTCACAAACACAAATTCTAGCTTAAAACTATAATTAAAGAAAAGAAGGGGAGAAACAAATCACCCACTACAACAAGTCCTTCCCAAATCCTCCTAGATCATCCTCCACTCCAAAATTTTCCTCTCTTGAACACATAGATCTTGAATAACTATCCGCTCTCCTCTCAATTAATATACTATATTAATAGCCCCAACTTGCCAAATAATTAAACACCGACTTCAAAAATGATTTCAAGACTATTAAAGTTAATGTTGAGATTTCCTAATTTGTACTTGTGTAAACTACCTTTAAAATTTAATGTTTTTCTTTAGTAGATAAAATTTGACCGTAATTTATAGAAGCGTAATTAATTAACTCTTAATGTTATATTCAAAAACCATAATTTAATTATTTACTTTATTCTAGATATAATGTAACCTAAAATGTATTTAGACAACATAGAACATAATTTTCTTTGTCATTTAATGAATACCAAAGGGGAGATGATGGGTGGAATAAAGAGTTCTTATAGGGAATAGTGAGAGGTATGCCTTTCTGCCAACTTTAGATGATAGATCCATGATGGGAGAACTCAATGGAAATAGACAACTTCCATATTATTTAAACAATGAGGAAGTTGTTGGTCATATAGATGTAGATCTAGATGAGGAAGATGAAAAATTTTCCTACAAAAGTGGGGAAAAAAATGTGGATTGTTTGGGTAGGATGAATTTTTGCATTGTTCTTGAGGAAAATTTTTTAACTTCACATGCAAAGGAAATTATAAGCCTAATAAAAAATTCAAATAAGAAATCAAGTGGTAGGTCAGATTTGGAGTCTAAAATAAAAAATAATGATATCAGATATTCTGAAGGTAGTGTTAGTGAAATTCTAAACAAAAGAGTAGAGTCCCCATATAGAAAGAAAGGTGAACAACCTTGGGTGGTCATTTTTGGAGTTAGACCTAGTGGAAAATATTACTTTACCCTAGTAGATAATATTTCAAACCCAAAAAATGGTAAATTTTCTATTTTTGATTTTGAATTTTGCAATTGATAATAATATCTCTTTAATCTCTTTGTCTTTTGTGAGCATTTTCATGGGTCCTTGAACAAACTATGGAGAAGGATGTCATGCCTGAAAATTGGGGAAAAAACACACCAACATATTTAATACATTCTAACATCGAATACGTTGTGAAAAGATGACGACAAGGTCAATTTTGAGTTATAAGGTTTCACAAATAGTTTAAAGAGTTCTAGGGTTTTGGTCTATGATTATAACCTTGATTATGGTAAAGGTAAGTTTAATTACCCATAGAGGATTAAATTCTCTTTTTCAAGATTTAGAGAACCATTTGAACATTGATTACATTTCATAGGGATATAAGGTTTGCATCCAACAAATTGTATTGGATTAAAGGCCATAAATCATTGTGCTACATGAATACTTATTTTGGGTTGGATATGTCAATTGATGAAACTATAGTTTCATGTTTTAGGAATGTATGATATCATGTTAGGTTTTATTCGATTCCTTTACACTTATTTCATTTAACTAGTTAAATCGCTTAGGTGTGCAAAACTGCATAGATAGGTAATCCTATCAATACCTAGTACTTGACCTTGATCATCAACATACCCCATTAGAATGAATTGAAATATTTAATATTAACCATACTTCTAATTATGACATACAATTTATCTTCTAACATAATCCTATAAACCTATCCAGTCATCTAGACAATATGCCCTATAACACCTTCGAATATTAACATATCAAGCCTTAATTAATTAATTATTATTTTTTGATAAATCTCCTATATAAAAATATTGAAATCTCAATTCATTGATTAATAATTCAGCATTATACAACTTGAATCCACAATCTCATTGACATTCTTTATTACTATCCCATTATAACACTACACCTAAAGACACTATTGCCAATGACCCTTGATGGAAACCTTATTTAAATATCATATTATAATTTTTAACATATAATTTCATTTTCTAATATTATCATCTACTCATTTAATAAATATATGACTCACAAAACACTCTTTCTTTTATATCCAATAATTTCCATCTTTTTAAAATTATAATATCAAACAAACTAACACTAAATTATGTCTATAGGACCATTTCTACTAAACTAAACACAATCTTCTAAAACATACATATAAATTTTATAGTCACCTTCTTATTCAAACAATACACCCTATTTACAACTTAAAAAAAAAAACACTAAACTAAATTAATCATACTAAACATACCTCTATTCCTAAACCCTACTTTTTTATCTCTAACTATCAAAACCCAAACTACTTTGACAAGTTTTCCCAAACCCTTACACACACACACACACACACACACACACACACACACACACACTCTTCCCCATGCTCTTGCATATCACTCAAGTGGCTAGGATGCTTCCCAAGCTGCAAGCCCATCCTTGGGGTACATTGGGTGCATAAGGGATGGTGATGGATGAGGTGGACATCTCTTCCCCAATCACCAAAAAGATAATATTTTAAATGTCACATTCTGCCCATTGTCCAAGAAAAAAAGTGGGGTGTGGAATGATATGCATGGAAGAGGTCAGAAGGAAAATAAACATATGGGGAAAGGAGGAGAAAAGTAAGGTAAGATGTGGATGCACTTTGCAATTTCTGCATTGATGACAAAGAGTTTAAAATTGACCTTGCTTCCTCACAATCTCATGTGTAGGCATGTTTTTTCTTGATTCGTAACGTGGAAGTAATGACACCAACTTTGGTTTCTTGCAGAGAGATGTTGGGCACTCGAACCAAGGTGGGTGGCGGCCCAATGGAGAGGTTTCCTTAAATGTATGAAAGGTGAGTCATGAAATTTGGTACATAGATATATATACTTTTCTCCACCTAGTGTAGGCCAACATCCACTATTGAAGGAAGGGGAAATGTGAGTGGGGTAGGGACCATAGATGTCGCATCCCCCATTCCTAATTGGTTTTTTAAATTAAAATAATTCTCCCTCCACTTTCAAAAGTGATGATGAGTATTTAATATTTAGTTAAATGATCTTCTCTAATTATGAATCAGTTTTATATTATCTTATTGAAAGCTTATTAAAAACTCTTTTATATTGTAAGAGGAAATCTATTGGGGAATATTCTCTATTGGAAAGTCTTGAGGATGAATTTAATTATTTTCCATACATTTTCTAGAGAGCTAATATGCTCTCCTAGAAAAGTATGAATTTTCATAATTCTTGTTATCTTATATTACTATCAACTTTCAATGTAATGATCTGGGTCCTCTAAGTTGGATCATGTATTGGAATAATAAATAAGATAATACTATTACCTAGGAACTATGTTCCTAATATTTTATATGGGCTTACTAAACTAATACTATATTCATTAAATCCATTAAATCAATGAGGTTGAATACTATGCAATTTATCATATCCAAATGTAGGTTAAACCAAGGACTATGTTCCTGATTAAATTTTCACTTGAACTCATTGAGAATTCACATACATACTTAAGTTTATATCCTTTCATTCTTTCATAATTTACACAAGTTACAAGGGGATGGAGTTTTTTTTTCACTATAATATAAATCAACATTTAAACAACTGTGTCTTTGAATTTCATTTAAAGAAAAGAATTACAATGAGAGAACTATTGAAATGTTACAAAAAATCAATGCACCTTTCGCCATAGATTGAACTAAACTTTTTATTGATGAATATGTAAATACAATCTAGATTACTTACATATAGTGCATTGAATTTGCCTTCATTTTCTTCAATACAAGAATGCAACAATTTAACAAGGAGATAAATAATAATGGAGAGTTTTCCAACAAATGTCTCAAGGAACACTACTAGGACTCCAAAACCGGGTTGCTCCATCATAAGAATCCATTGGAGAGCTCACTTCCCAACCAATGCCTTAATGTGAGGCCACACCTTAAGTTAGGAGAACTAGTAATCAACCAAGTGACACTCCAAACAATAACAATGACACACTCAACATATAGTTCCGATCCAATGTTTGCAAAAGAAGTTTCATAATGAACCTATGACTAGGAAGAACGTGGACTTTTCTAGGTAGGAGATGTCAATTACAAACACAAATCATATGCCTCTTCCAAGGTTACCAAGTCACAATAACTCCCATTTCTTTCTCTCCTTATTTCCCCAAAAAAAATTGATTTGTATTGATAAGAAAGGTCCCATAATACCTTACCTTCTCCCTCTCCTCATCATAAGGGGAGACTCTGCACTAACTTGGAGTCCAACTAAAGCCCTTCTCTCGTACATGGTCACTTCTGCCCTATCCAATGGTGAGTAATGCCAACACACCCTCAAAAAATTTCCCAACAAAACCACAAGGAAAACATGAAAGGAAAGTAGATAGAAAATCCCATCCCTCACATGTGACAACACAAACATGAAATAAAAACATACAAGAGATTTACATTAGCAATCAATGAACAATGATTGAAGAACATGGTAATGGAGAATCCTACCTTCACAAAGTTTATTGCAATGGAGTTTTGAGATGAGTTAAATCCTTCTTCCTCTTGAATTCGAATCTTGACTTGTCTAAATGTAGAGAATAGATGAACAACCTTCAACTCTCAAAATGGTCACTAAATAACCTCTAAACTCACCCACCTAAAATGATAATTGCTCCACACTTGAGCTAAGTCTTCTATGGTCTTCCCACTTGATCCTACCATTAAGAAAACCTTTTCAAAGAAGTGTAAGCAAGACTAACCTCATGCAGATGGTGGATCATTTTTAGACAAAAGGAAAATTGAGATATTTTAGGGGTCATAAATGCTATTAGGGAGTTCTAGAAGGGTGAAAAAGGTTCCCAATCCATACACATACCACTTGAGCACTTGGATTACATTAAATTTGGCCTGTAGGACCATTTTACGACCTATACAAGTGGCTTGAAATAATTGATCTTATAAAACCCTAAGGATTTAACCTTTCCATTAAACCATAATTAAGGAGATTATTGTAGATTACTAACTAATTAGTGTTAGAATAATGAGTTATTGTGCTAACCCTAATTTGACATGTTACTACACATATGCATAAAATAAGTGTCAAGTGACACCATAAGATTTATTTTAACATAACATAATTCAACATGTCACAAATTAAAAAAAGGATACACATACATTCAAATTATGATAGAAATTAAACACTTGACAATGAGGTTTGAATCACTTTATTGGATTCAACCTTAGTCTTAAATTTTTCACTTTGGGTCAATTACCAATTTTGTGATTAATTCCATGGTTAATTATCCTACATACTCAATTCAAATATTAGTAGTTTGATAACATCAAATTCATATATTTAAACAAAATTTGCATAATCTCATTGATTAAAATATTAAAACTTTCATTTAAATAACCTTTCTCATTTCTACACACATATTTAATCATCACTAATCTCATAATTGAATCATCATAAAATATTCATTATTTCAAATTAAAATACTAAAATTATAATCCTAATGTATAAGTATACCCAAAACATCATAACATCATCAATATGACATACTGAAATATCTGAATGCATATATCCTAACCATCAAGGTACCATAATCAACATCATCATTATAAGGTGAAACATCTTATATCATCATTAGTGCAAATTAATGTTTAGGCAGTCAAACAATGTAGTAAGTCTCAAATCAAGGGGTATCAAAACATGAATGTATCAACTAAACTAAATTTCCATTAGTACACCTAAATCATAAAATGTTAATTCATATGCGTCATCTTAATCATTATACATAAGATAGCCATAATTTATCATGATGTCTTCTACATGGTTTCTAGCAAGAACAACAACATTTCCCCATACCATTGTCTTTTCATGCTCAAATATCCATCTGAATCTCCTATAAAGGTTTTAATAGGGAAATTCATATTTAAATAAGTACATACGAGGAGGGGTCTTATAAAGGAAAACATAGACCAACCTAGAGAGCTACTAAATTCTCATGGGATGGACCTTTCCTTACATTACTTTATTCAAATAACACATAGAGATAAGGATTTTAATGATTCATTCGTGACCCTAATTTAGAATGGAGATAATGTCAAGTGGGTAATTCTTTTATTTTAAACTTTCTATTAGACTTTTAGTTTGATGAACCAATAGGTAAAGATTTAGTGTTGTAAGCAATAATACCTAGTATTTAAGCAACATTAGCCAATGTTGTGAGCAATATTACCCAATGTTGTTAGAAATATTACCTCTCTAATCCAATATGGCTACATAATTTTAGATGGAAATGTATCAACCATATAAAAGTATATCATTCTCTAGGCATTCCTTTCCTTTTAAAGTTTCTCTTATTTCTCTTTAACAAGTTATATGTAAGATTTGTAAAATATCTACTACTACTGGAACATCTTCATTTGGCTAGTAAATTTTAGATTTTCTCAAAAATGTCAGTTTCCATTCATAGTTATTTCTTCTCTTCCTAGGCTCACTCAAAACTCTCTTATTTAAAGATAAAAAAGTTCTTAGAGACTTTGTTATGGTATTTAGTTATGAGTGTCATGAATTTCATCAATCTTTTTACAAACTCAATTGTCTTCTCTACAATGTAGTGTCCTAGAATCCTTTTTCATTTAAACAAAAGGTATTATCTTATGTGGTAAATTTATTCTCTTGTCATCAGGAAAATACAATTTATTTTTAACATTCGTTATTATATTAGTCTACAAGTGTCAAGTTTAGTTGATTAACCTAGAAAGAGGTAGAGATTATATCTCTTTGTATATCTAGGGGAATAGTTCATATTCATGCATTTTTTATTATAAAATGGGGGTTTAAGGCCTAACAAAATGATGAAGTGTTGATTTATCTAGAAGTAAACTATATCTACAATTTCCTTTCAATTAAACAGGCTTTTGTGTTGGTCTTATATTTTATCTTGTTAATAAATCTATCTCACACAATTTCCATAGAATTTTTCTTTAAAGATACTTGATTGAGGCATTACAATACACCAAAATATCATTAAAAAACTTACTAAGAACTCATTGTGAGCTAAAATGCAATACAAAGTCCAAGTTTCTTGATAAAGACTAGGAGAATTTCAAGCTACTATTAATGAGATGCTTCAAAAAAGTTAATCTAAATAATTCAAATCCTTGATGAAAGCATTGGAAATACCATCATGACACCATTTCATGATTAGAAGGTTGATAAAACATATTTAGAGCCCCAATCTTATCTTTTTATAATTACCATTATATTTCTTTAGTGAAATGGGATGAGTCCAGACATGATATATTAAATAAGAATCATTATATTTTGAGAGAGATCTGAAAAATTAGTGAGATTGCTAACCATACTAGAAACTTATTCACTAATTAAAACAAAACATAGTTTGGAAACCAAGCATATTATAGTGATAAAAAAAAATACAATTTTTTCTACTAAATTAACATTCCTAAAAATATCAAATCAAAATTTCTATGACAATACCCTACTAAGTTGTTGAAATGAATCATTTGAAAAAAATAAAAATTAATCTCTTCTTTTAATAAATCATCACATAACCTACTAAATATTTAGTGTATTTTAGGGTGACAAAAAAATTGTTTTTTGATTATGGGTGTTATAGTAACAAATGTAGCTTTATGATAACGAAGAAAGACATAACCATATTATTCATTATGAATTGTGAAAATGATCTTGTGTTTATCAAGTGCACCTTTTTTTTTCAAAAAAAATCAAGAGATACATAGGTTCTCTATATCTTAGAGCTATCATTTTTTATTTACATACAAGGAATAACTTATTATAGCATTTAGATTGCGAAAGCATCTAGCACATTTTGTATCACTAAGAGTGCTATCCTTGATCTCATGATTGAATTATTAGTTTTCAATGGTTTAATGAGGGTAAATAATTTTCTTTCATTAGTATATTGCCATTTTTATTCCTTTTCAACAAAATGAAAATAATTCTTAAAAATGACTAATTATGTTCCAGCTGCAGACATATTGAAAGAGACCAAACACATAAGAGTACAACTAGCTAATATCAAGAAATTCCTATTATTCAATGGATCAATTATATCAAGAGAAGAAGTGATGTACCCTTCACTTATTTAGTAGTGGTCATTATTTACAATCTAGAGGAAGACATAGAAGACTGAGCCCTTAGTATTGTTGGTGACTGATAGATATATAGATTATAAACCAACTGGATCCTATTACCTGCTAGGGGTTGAAGTTGATAGGCTGGACGTAGAATAGGCCAAGATGATGGTTGACATCTAATTTGGACTTGACAAGGAAAAAATATTGGTGTGGATGGGATTTATGGGCCTTCTGGGTGTTCCCTAGTTGGAGGAGACACCATTATCCATTATTAATCTGAAAAATCAAATCTACTTAACTTTTTGAAGTTTCCACTTAATTAAAAACTCCACCATGGGTTATCCAAAACTAGTCACCTTGGGCTCTAACACCGATTGTGATCCACCCTTCACACTTTGTTTCTAGAAAGACCCTCCTATGCTCCAAATGAAAGTCAAGAAATGAATAAAACAAAAATATCAAATGGATTCATAATTTTTTTATAATCAAATAAGTTTTTAAGACTATATTTGGAACATAGACACAAAAGCCTCCAAAGGATTAGCAATGTCAATATCACAAAGAGGACACTAAAATCACATAAAATCCTTTAGAGAATCATATAGGAACTAAATATTTTCAAAATAATTGTCATGAAATTAGTTACAACATAGCACAAACATAAGTCATGTTATTGGATCCATCTAACACACTAGATACACCAATATATCTCAATCCTTCAAAGCATAGTCTAACACTAGGAATTTCACAAAATATTAAATAATAGCATCATGATCACTATACAAAAGAAAATCAAAGGACATAGTTAGGACCCACATGCGACCTCAATTATACAATTAGGCCTAATAAAATTACTACAAAATAGGATACCAAATGCCAAGACATATTTATACACCATTCCTCACATAAAAACCCTCGCATTGACATCATAGGAATTACAACATTTAAGATTGTCAGATGACATAGAAGATGAAGAGAACCACATTTATCAATAAGAAATCTTTACAAAGACTCAAAAATCAAGGTGCCAAAATAAAACCAAGACCTTTATGCATGATTAATTACACCAAATCTAAATCATACACATGAAAAGAAAACATAAAATGGACGTAGATACCAAAATCCCAAGCATTGGTCTTTTATAATGATACCAACACCAAACAACTCAACTAGGCAATAAATAATAAAACCACTAGTTTATAGCCATGTGACTCCAACAACTAATTAATACAAAAGGGAAACTTACTCCAATCATTATAACTTCTAAGATATTCCCAAACATGATTCCAAAACAATATGAAGCATCATTCATTATTAAGTGTCATTACATGGATTGCAATAATAATTTAAATAGACCAAACACAACCAACTCCTAAATATATTTTCACTTCCTTCCAAAAGATGATATATAATAATAGTGGTAATATTAGTGATAATAGATCTCACAATATGGGTAATAATCATACAGTCGATTTTTTTTTATAATGAAGGAAGGAAAAGGGTCTTGAACCTATAGAACCATTACAGAGAAATAGCACTACCCTAAACCATTAGAGTAAAGCAAGAAGGTAGAGCACCATAAACCAAAAAATTAACCCATACTTCCAAAAATAATTATTAAGAAAAACTAAAAGAAAAAATTAAATAAAAAAAAAATATGATCCTTCAAATTATAAACATAAAAAATCTATTCAAGGAAATAACAGATGTAACCCTACTAAACATCTTACTTGGACAATAATCAAACCAAGACTTAGGTATCGAGATGTTCAACAAACAAAAACCATTGTTGTAATAGTCACTAGACTTGAAAATAATAAAGTTCAAATTATCCTTAAGAACATAAACATCTTTGAAACAAGACATAGCCATAAAGAGCAAAAATAAAATAACAATAGAACTATCAAGCTAGCTTGAATAGAAGTCTAGTCTTTCTCCAATTGACAAAGCTCATTCTATGATTCGGTGATGTCTCCTTCTCCCTGGTTCTCTTCCTTGTTGTCCTTACCTACATCCTTAGCCTTTTGCATCTTTCTCCTTCAAGTAATGAAGCCAAGAACAATTCTCTCTAAGATCTAAGATTGGATTTTTTAAATTCATTATTTTATTCATCTATGAGTGTCTTTAGTTGACTAATATACAAAGAGATAGATATTGTCTATCTATGTATTTCTATAGTTGTCTTCAATTAATCATGTTTCTTCAATGGTCTTATATTTTTTCATGTCTCGAATTCGATTTAGAAAACATGACATAAATTTGAAATTTGGTATTATTTAATTGAGGAATTAGAATACAACCAAATATTACTTAAAACCCACCAATACCTCATTCTTAGCTGAAATGTAAGAGGTAGTCCAAGTTTCTTGATCAAGACTACTAGAATTTATAATTACCACTAATTTTATTTTTCTTTAGATGTTTCAAAAAACTTAATATAAATCTTTCAAGCCTTAGTGAAAGATTTTGAAATGCCCTCCTACCACCATTTCATAACTAGAAGCCCGATAAATCATATTTATTATTTTATTCTTATTTCTTTATAAATTATCAACTAAACTAATACATTTTTTCAATAAGAAGAGGATTAGCCTAAACTTGATATATTAAATAAGAGTCATTACATTTTGAGAATAGATTTGAAACATTAATAAGGCTTCTAACATTACATGAAAAACATATTTATACTTAAAATACTGATTAAAAACAAACACAATTTAGTGAACCATAAAATGATTAAAGTAAAATATAACTTTTTCTATTAAATTGGAATTCCTAGAAATATTAAATCAAAAGAACTAATACAACACTCTATATTTTTTGAAAAAGTGACCATTAATACCACCTAGAGGAAAATGAGATATTGAGGAGGATGTGTAATGTGTGTTTAACAAGAGTTATTAATTCGTTGTAAAATTAATTAATAAATATATTTTTTATCCATAAAAGGTTGAAGCCTTATAGATTACATTAAAATAAAATATACAAAATCTCAATTCAAACAAGCACTGCCAGGAAAGAACATAGAAAGAAAGCCTCTAGTCTTGCCTCGGACCAGGGGTCCTACAGAGTGTACAAAGTTAAAAGGTGCATTCCCTAGTTTTCCTAGTAGAAAAATAAAAGCTGATGAAGAATTACACATATGCATAGATAATATATAATAATAGAATTCTCTAGAAAATGTGCCATGAATGTGAAATTTGGAATAATATAATTGAGGAATTAGAATACACCCAAATATTACTTAAAATCCACCAATACCTTATTCTTAGCTGAAATGTAATAGGTAGTCCAATTTTCTTGATCAAGATTATTAGAATTTAAATTTAATACTAATTTTATTTTTCTTTAGATGTTTCAAAAAATTTAATATAAATCTTTCAAGCCTTAGAGAGCTCATGACACCATTTGACAACTAGATGCCCAATAAATCATATTTATTCTTTTATCCTTATTTCTTTATAAATTGTCAACTAAACTATTACATTTTTTCAATAAGAAGAGGGCAAGCCCAAACTTGATATATTAAATAAGAGCCATTACATTTCAAGAAGAAATTTGAAATATTAATAAAGTTTCTAACATTACTAGCAAAAAATATATATACTTAGTATACTAATTAAAACAAAACACAATTCTTGTGAACCATAAAATGATTAAAGTAAAATATAATTTTTTCTATATTCCAACAAAATAATTATAGAGTTGTACATGTATTTATAAATATAAATGTTGGTTCCCATTTCTTTTATTTCATAAGGAATAATAACTTTTTTATTTTATTGCTCTCCTACTTTATTTATACTTATTATAACATTTAGACCGTGAAACTATCTAGCACATTTTTTATTATTGAGAGTGAAGGTATTCTTGATCTGAGTTGAATTACTATATTTTAATGATTTTATATGGAGAGTAATTTTCTTTCATCAGTAAAATGTGGTTTTTATTTCCTTTTCAACGAAATACAAATAATTCCTTAAAGTGACTAATTATATTCCAAATGATATCAAGCAAGTCTTATTATATAGAAGATAGATTACACTAAAGAGAAGGTGATACACTTCACTTATTTAGGAGTGGTAATTATTTACAATGTAGAGGAAGGCATAGAAAGCCATTCCTTCTTCATTATTGGTGAGAGATAGATAATAATCCAGAGGACATAGCAGACCGAGACCTCTGTATTATTGGTGAGTGATAGATGGGTAGATAATAATCCGGGAAGATTCCAGTACCTACTATGGGGTGGGGGTCAAGTCGACGGGCTAGACGGGAGTTTTGTTGGGATAGAAGAGGCCGAAATGGGGCTGGACGTCGGGGCCGGACTCGATGTTGTGGTTGAAGAGGGAGAAAATGTAGGCGTGGATGGGGTTTCCAGGCCTCCTGGGCGTTCCCTGGTTGGAGGAGACATGCCTGATGAGGTTGTTATTGTACGCCCTGGCGTTGTCCACGGTTGCCAACACATCATCTCCCGCAGAGTTCCACCCGCTTTCCGTAATGAGCAGTGGTAGACGTCTATGTCCCTGTCTTTGAAGCGCGGCAATGACACAGCGTCGCGTCGAACAAGTTCCTGTATTGAAGACCTCCGTCGTGCACCACCGGGGCGGAGGGGTTGAAGAACGCATAGTCCAAGGATATCTGGTCCCCGTTGCCCGCGTAGGTGAAATAAGGGTACACATTCACCATGAATGGAGAGCCGTTGTCAGCCAAGAACCTCAGCAGAGGGCGGAGAGTGCTCTTGAGATCGTTGCGAGACTCACCCTGACAAGGGCGCGGATCATAATTAGAATCTCTCGCTCCTGCTCCCGCCAGCACAGATGAGGCCGCCTGGGTGGTCCAGATTGGCCTTGCGCAGTGCGGTCTGAATGCAGCACCTCGTTTCCCACCGAAATGTATTTGATGTTGGCTGCCGGTTAGAAGGCGCCAACGTTGTCGCTCACCCACCCGTTGGCTGCCGCCTGGTTGCTCGCAACCTTCTCGAGCTCCTCGTTCCTCCATCCAACTATTACTTCTTCTATGCCCGTCTTCTCCAGGGCTCTCAGAGCTTCCACGCGATCATGATCATGTGCCTCCAAAATCCTCACCTTCCCGATGCTGTGGCGCTTCAGCAGCTCCATCACCTCGCGCGGGCTGGGCACATTCCCCGATGTTCCATAGCACACTCCCACTGCACGGGGCATTCAACATTAGAAAATATTCTAAAATCACAGTCAAAACATACTACGCCACCGATCTTCCAATTACAATTCTAACAGCAATTTATCTAATATATACATACCTTTGGCGGCCATAGTTATTCCTTAACTAATTCGGACAAACTGATATCTTTGTAAAAAAGATAAATATTAATGGCTACGATTTTGGTTGTAGGATGCAATACTTGTGATAGTGAATGAGAATCACAAGGCCCGATTGGGTATTTATAGTTTGCAATCGAGTCGGTCATTGCCGGAAACCATTTCTACATAGACTTTGCCACAGATGCTATGGAAACCATTTAAAGTGCAAACTCTTCAACCCCCCTTATCCCAATAACACGACTACATTCAGTTTCATTTGTTTGAATATAACGCGGATGCATCTTTTAACCTGCTCACGGTTCTACGAGGCTCAATGTCTATCTATCTTCAGGAACTGAATTCAACAGATTAGAGTTTCTGCATAAGATATCTGTGCTCTGACAATCGAACATACAGTCCACGTAATTATCTCGATCGCCTCGATCACACGAAATATTTTAACCCATTTGCCCTGCAATACGGATTACAATTTCAACGTCAACTCGCCACAAGCTCCACATCGCTAGTTTGTATAGCCAAATAACACATATAGCTGATCTTCTCTCCACAACATCCAGAGTTCTAGTTGCAGCGTACGGTGGAAGAATTGCAGGTTATTTGTATCTCAAACACTTCTTAATTCAACCATAGATTCTGACGAGGACACTTGGGACTGTGACTTGTTATTAAAACGTCATTCCAAGACATTGACAATGTTCGGAAGTTTCTTTTCACTAAATAAATAAAATAAGTAGTTTTTATTAGATTTAATTTACGTTCTTTGTGCAATTTTATTCGGTAATCAATTTTAATTTACATATCATATTATATTTGAAAAAATAATTTTAATAGTTTATTTTAATTTAGATCTAATATTTAAAATATATTTCAGACGGTAACGAACATAATCTTTTAATTTATTATTGATCATTTGAAATCTATAGCAATCTATCCTTACTTGGATTTCTTTTGTTTCTCTTCAAATTTTCCTAAATCAATGATATTTGTCCACTACCTTAGTCTTGGAAATCAAAGGGCTTATGATTTGCTTCTTTAAAGTTATGAATAGTTTAATCCCCAAGTTATTGAACAATAATCTACCCTCCACAATGAATCATAACTAGATATTAAATGTATCCAATGATGGCGATCCTTCTCATTGGTTGGATCATGTTAACTATCTCATTCCTACAAAATATCTATCACTTCGTGTGAAAGAAAATTATTTCACAATTCATTTTATAAATTGAAAGTGATTTTCTAGAAGTTAAATCCCAAGCCTAGCATTTCCCACAATTACTAAGATCCCAAATCATCCTTGAGAATTAATAAATTTTAGGATTCAAGTATGCTTGTCATGGAGTTATGGTTCTCTTATGCTAGTTTGATTTTATTCAGAGTTAAAGATTGTGTGACAAATTAAATTTTTTAATTTTCTCAATCATTCCCAAATCTTTACTAAAATAATATCCTTGGAAACTATTTCACCAATCATTTCCTTGACTTGCTTGTTAGGATAATTGTTCAATGCTTGATAAGTTCGATATCATTTGTCTATAGTACTATACAATAATACCATATTCTTCTTCATAAAGTTTAAGATAAGTTAATTTTACTAACATAGCTAAAATATTCATGGATAACTTCACATATACAAGAGAAAGAAGCACACATGGCTAGTAAAAAATCAAGTGCAAAAAAAATGAAAAAAATCAACATACTTGTGCTAGGATGCAAAATCTAGTGGAAAATATATTGCATTGATTTCTATACTTGATTACACTATTGGTACTCGATTGCTTTAGTTGTTCAAATGGTAAGAATTTAGAAAAAATTGCATTCATTTAGAAAAAAACCTATGTGCAAGTTTCAGGTACTCAATGTATCAAATACGCGATAAGGTTGTGTAATGTTTTTTCCCTTTGCATTAGTATTAGGATTGGAAGCAAAAAGTCAATGCAAATTGCAAAACACTTTCTGGATCTTGTTAGACTAATTTTTTTTCACATCACCATTTTTTGGCCCACTATGATCCTTTACATACCCTGTGGTAACTACATAATTGATAGTTTGGTGACAAACTATTATATACTTTCACATTTAAAAATGTATTATTGCAACACAACATCCTAGTTTATAAATAATTCTTTACAAAAATTATAATATTTAATCGCTCTATCTTTCCATGCTAGTTGAAATGATGTAACATGAGGGAAGGTCTATCCCTTGAGACTTTTATATCTCTCTAGGTGAGTCTACCATTTCCTTCTCTATAATTGGTTCTACGACTCATGAACTTTCTCACAAGATATAAAGAATTATTGTACACCTTCACGTTGCCATAATTTTCACTCCATCATCTCCCACAGAGGGCCACTCACTCTCCATAATGAGAAAGGGTAGATGTGGACAACACTCTCTATCAAGTGCAACAATGAAAGAGTGCATCATTGCATTGAAAAAGTTCCTATATTGAAGACCTCCATCATGGATGACCGAGGGAAAGGGGTTGAAGAGCACATAGTCTAAGGATATCTAGGCCTTGTTGTCCACATAGGTGAAATAAGGGTATAAATAGAGACCCATTGTTAGCCAAGATACTAAGCAGAGGGCAGAGAGTTCTCTTGAGATCATTTTAGAACTATAAGAATTTGGTATAGCTTTGATACCATGTAAGAATTTTCCTTAGGGAAAAATTCACCCAGGAACTAAGAACTCAAACATAAACACAACTATAGACCAAAAATAGATATGATCAATTAATCAGAGTATGTTCTAATACATTTCTTTGTTCAGTATATGATATACAAACACACTAGGAGTGCCTGTATATAGAGGCCTCTCAAGAAGCACTTAGAATGTCTCTAGAAAGAATCTAGAGATAAGATAAGCATCATGACAACTAAGCACATGCCTTATCCATCATTCTAGATGAGTGGATAAGAATGAAAAGGTTGTAGACACCATGTACATAAAAGAGGTGCGAACTCCTATGTTGTCACCATGAGAACTCACAAGAGTGCACATACTCCTAGGTAACTAGATAAATAAATAGTAAAATAATGCATTAACCTAAGTAATCTTAAGTAAGTGTAAAGAGTGAATAATTATTTACACCAGCACCCCCCCTTAAGTGCAACTTAGGGGAATTCCCTTAAGCTTACGACTACTAGGATGAAATGCAGGATGGGTCCCAGCTACTAGGCCATTTTAGGTACCCATGTACATAATGCAAATGAAAATCTCTCATAAAGAGGAGAAAGAGGGAAAACCTCATGGAAAAAACCCTCTCGCAAAAAGAGAGATGAAAAGGGATGATGGATGGAATAATCAAGGCCCCCCCATTACGAAAGACATCTAGTATATACAACAAAGAAATAGGAGAAGGACACAAGAGGAAAAAAGCCCCCCCAAAAAGGAGAAGAAGGAGATGAGGTAGTCCCCCCCCCCACCCTAAATGTAGTGTGCCAATTAGTGAGAAATGCTTTGAAATAGAAGTTGATCCATGACCTCTAAATGATGTTTCTCCCCTTTGGAAGAAATGAATGCAAGGGTACCTGTGAGATGCATCCCGTAGACAGAGAAGGAATCTCAATGATGACTAGTGTTGCTGAAACCTGTTCAAAGGTCCCTATATCGATATTGATTATGGCTCCCTCCAAAACTGCTGAAGAGAAGTGCAGATCGAACAAGGAATGTGGTAGAATCTATCTCAAGAAACCAATAGTCTTCTCAACTAATGAAGAGACCTCCTACAAATGTTGGACATGAGAATCTACAATCACACCAACCTATAGAGATTGATCATGTAGAGAATGGACTTGAGGATTAGAGTGGGCCCATGCAACAACTATAGAATAATCTACCTCAAAAAAAAGAAGCAATAAATTATCAAATAATTCTTCCATATTTATTGTGTGTGACTCCACGAATAGAATTGAAATGTCTAGCAAGAAATCATCACCTAGAAGACAAAGTGTACCCTTTAGTGCTGAAGTAGATGAATCTATCACTACAGAAAAAGAAGAAGTATCTATCTTAAAAAGAAGATGAATGTCATCAATAATGTCTCCCACATCTTCAATGTGAGACTCCATGAACAGGCCTACAAGGGCAAGAATGAGGTCATCGCATGGAGGTAGAGTAGGAAGACATAAAGTGTCTTGCTACACTGAATCTGAAGCATTGGTGGCTAGAACTGGATCAGTAGGGGCAATAGGAGCTAGAGGTGTAATCTCATCTGAAGAGGATCCATCTATAGCTAGAGGTAAGATATCTTCTAGAAATGGAGGAATGTTGGGATATCCATAGTGCTTCCAAAGATACATCCAAGTAACATATGGATCAGATGACTTAGTGTTGGACATTGTATCTATAATTTCATCAACCATAAAGAGAAAGAGAGTACACCAAATGATTTGACTCTGGTCAGGATTATACTCAAGATTTGGTGCATAGAGTAGTGCATTGTGCTGATTGAGAAATTTGATAACAAGTTGACTCCATTCCTAATAGTTGTCTAGGGTCAAAGAAATCAAATCTACCTCTTCTATGATGGACCAATCAATGAAACCTCCAAAAAACAAGAATAATGAATGAAAGAACCCCCCCCCCCCCCCCCCCTAATGTATGATTTAGCCACTTGATAGCCACTTGCCACTTTAGGGTCTATTTCTAAAAGTAGTATTTCTATCTACAAAACCTATAATATGATTACAGATCAGGAAAGTAGACAAAAAAAAAGCACTTTAAAAAAAAAAGGGAACTTGATTATGTGTCTCAATGAGCTCGTATAGAGCATTATAAATGGAAAAATTTGGAATTTGTGAGTTGTAAAAAAAAATTCAAGAATAGAGATGTCAAACTTCCTACACCAACATGTACTTCCTACACCAACATGTAGATCATGAAATCCTACCCCAAAGCAAGAAAAATTGCTTGCAAAAAGGAGTCCATATGGGGGAGATATCGCTATTTGAAAATCACTGATGCTGTTATTTTTTCTGAATCATCGCCACACCTCCAAAAAATAAATGGCTCTAGATTTTGCCTTAGATGTTTGATTTCGATGAAACAAAATTTGATTTGGGAGTTTTTGGACCTTATGAATGTGATACAAATATCTGATTTGCACTAGCAAGCTCTAATCTTCACCTGCAAAAAATCTCTCCTATGGCCCTATGACCAAAAAAATTCTAGAAAATAATGTAGATCCAAAAAAATAGCAAAGATGTAGATGAAAAAAATGTAGATCTGAAAATTAAATGTATAGGTCTGAAATGATCATACCAATGCTGCAAATTAGTCCTTTGAGTGTTAGTTTGCAAAAAAATTGCCTCACAATTGACTTTGGCCTAGGGTAGGAAACTTTATAGCCAATTTTCACTGAATCAATGTTCTAGGCACAATGGTGAGTTCAGATCTAGATCTAAACACTCCCAATTTATGCAATACTCTAGATTCAAGCTAAGGTGTTGAAGCAACAATGGTCTTGAATGGCTTGTGTAGAGAATCTCCCTTAGCTTTGATACCATCTAAGAATTTTCTTCAGGGAAAAATTCACCCAGGAACTAAGAACTCAAACACAAGCACAACTATAGACCAAAAATGGATATGATTAATTAATCAGAGTATGTCCTAATACATTTCTCTATTCAGTATATGATATACAAACACACTAGGAGTGCCTTTATATAAAAGCCTCTCAAGAAGCACCTAGAATGTCTCTAGAAAGAACCAGGAGATAAGATAAGCATCATGACAACTAAGCACATGCCTTATCCATCATTTTAGATGAGTGGATAAGAATGACAATGTTGTAGACACCATGTGATTAATTAGTGTGCTAACTCCTGTGTTGTATACAACATGTGCATAAAAGAGGTACAAACTCCTGTGTTGTCAACATGACAACTCACAAGAGTGCACATACTCCTAGGTGACTAGATAAATAAATATTAAAATAATGCATTAACTTAAGTAAACTTAAGTAAGTGTAAATAGTGAATAATTATTTACACCAATGGGAACTAACCCTACAAAGGGCACGAAACTCTCCCTAAGCATTTGTTTTGTTTTCTAGATTGCATTAGTTCTTTCTTCTTCCAATTCTCTTGCTTCTTGATGCTTTATGTTTTTTTGGTTTTTTTTCCTTGTTTTCCTTTGGTCCTTTTGGTTGTAGCTCCTTTCAAAATCCTTTTCAATTTTCTTCTCATGAATTTATTCTTGCCCATTATTTCAACTTGATGTTACTTTATGATCTTGTTGGCTCTTGCTTGTACAGGTTTGGGCCCTATCTTGCCTTATCTAATTAGAATATTTAGAGTTATACATTAAAATAACTAGCAGTTGCATGCTTTTGTGCTTGCAACGATAAGCCGATAGGTGCTAGATAATAAAATTATTTTTAAAAATATAATAATATTTACTAAAAAAGTTAAATAGATTAATAAATATTATTTATTTAAATTCAATTTATCAAATATGAAAAAAAATCATTTAACAAAACACCATCAAAAAATCTATTATGAAAAATTAATAAGAGAAATACAAAAAAATAATATGCAAAAATAGCAATTTCTTTAACAAATATACTTTCTATTGATTAAAATCATAGAAACTAAAAAATAATATTTAAAGAAAATACTAAAATAATATAAAAATTAAATTAAAATAATTTAAAAACTAAAATTAGAATCAATTCCAAAAATCAAAAGTTAAATAAATAAAGATCACAACATCAACTAATGTGGAGATCACAAGTATTTCTTTAAAAATAAATAGAAAAAGAAAAACAATAGTTAAAAGTGGAGCTAACAACTAATAAATATCAAAATAAGAGTTAAAAGTGGAGTTAGATTAAAACTAACTAGTAAATAAATAACAAGAAGAATATACAATTTTCTAGTCAAATTGACAACTTTTCCATCAAAAAAATAATTGTTGGGAACAAAGCTCCCACAAATAGCCTATTGAGTAAATTAAAAAATAGCAATGTTTCTAACAAATATATACCTAACCCCACTCCAAGTGCTTCATCAAGGGCTATGATGCACTGGCTGCGCTATACCTGAGATGAATTGCAATCATCCCAATGAGATTTGTAAGTCCTACCCCTAGTCTAGCTGTAAGTTGCATTTCTAATGAGTATTATATTTATGTCACGTCAAATTATGTCCACATTATGTCCAACTAAGCGGCAATGTCTAATTCCTTAAAAACATGCAAGGAGGATCAAATGGGCCATATAGTTTGTTGGATGCAAACCTTATATCCCTATGAAATGTAATAGATGTTCAAATGGTTGTCTAACTCTTGAAACAAAGAATGCAATAATCTATGGGTACTTCAACTTACCTTTACCACAATCAAAGTTATAATCATAGACCAAAACCCTAGAACTCTTTAAACTATTTGTGAAACCTTATAACTCAAAACTAATCTTGTCATCATCTTTTCACAATGTATTCAATGTTAGAATGTATTAAATATGTTGGTGTTTTTTTGCCCTAATTTTTAAGCATGACATCCTTCTCCATAGTTTGTTTAGGGACCCATGAACATGCTCACAAAAGATAAAGAGATTAAAGAGATATTATTATCAATCACAAAATTCAAAATCAAAATAGAAAATTTACCTTTTTTTGGATTTGAAATATTATCTACTAGGGTAAAGTAATATTTTCCACTAGGTCTAACTCCAAAAATGACCACCCAAGATTGTTCATATTTCTTTCTATATGGGGACTCTACTCTTTTGTTTAGCATTAGACTAACACTATCATTAGAAGATCTGACATCATTATTGTTGATTTTAGACTCCAAATTTGACCTGTCACTTGATTTATTATTTGAATTTTTTATTGGGCTTATAATTTCCTTTTCATGTCAAGTTAAAAATTTTCCCTCAAGAACCATGCAGAAAGTCATCCTAGCCAAACAATCCACATTTCCTACCCCACTTTTGTAGGAAACATTTTCATCTCCATCATCTAGATCTACATCTATATGACCAACAACTTCCTCATTTTCTAAAGACTATGGAAGTTGTTTATTTCCATTGAGTTCTCCCATCATGGATCTATCATCTAAAGGTTAGCAGAAAGGCATACCTCTCACTACTCCCTATAGAAACTCTTTATTCCACCCATCATCTCCCCTTTGATATTCATTAAATGACACAGAAAATTATGTTCTATTTTTTCTAAATACATTTTAGGATACATTATATCTAAAATAAAGTAAATAATTAAATTATAGTTTTTGAATATAGCATTGAGAGTTAATTAGTTATGCTTCTATAAATTATGGTCAAATTTTATCTACTAAAGAAAAACATTAAATTTTAAAGGTAGTTTAAACAAGTATGAATTAGAAAATATCAATGTTAACTTTGATAATCTTGAAATCATTTTTGAAGTCAGTGTTCAATTATTTGGCAAGTTGGGGCTATCAATATAGTATATTAATTGAAGAGGAGAGTGGATAGTTTTTCAAAATCTATGTGTTCAAGAGAGGAACATTTTGGAGTGGGGGATGATTTGGGAGGATTTGGGAAGGAGTTGTTGTAGTGGGTGATTTTTGTCTTCCTTTCTTTTCTTTAATTAGAATTTTTTAACTAGGATTTGTGTTTGTGAAGTCCCTTGGGCCTCCAAGCCTTCGTATAAGAGGGTCACTTTTCCTTTTGCTTACTTGGGCCACTTTCTTCCTCTTTTGAATTTTCAATTCCTTAGTTATGTAGATTTATGTTGTTTTTTTCCCTTTGATGTGGGTTCCCCTTCTCTTTGGATGCATGCTCATGATAGCGACAGGCTGGTTTGGACCCATTTGGGGATATTTTCCTTGTGTCAAGGATTTCGTTCAAAGGGGTTTGTCCCCAAGGATTTGTCCAATTTCAATGATGGTGTAGGAGCTTCTAGTCCATGGTGGCTTCCGAATATTTTTTTAGATTTTGGGATCTTATTATGTGGGCTCTTCTACTTCTCATTTTTGGGTTTTATGAACCCATTGGTTGTATATTTGGTGAATGAATTATGAAGCCCATGTGGGGAGTTATAATTATGGCTCTCAATCTCCTCTTTATGTGGTATCTATTTATTCTGACATGGATGGGCATGATTCTTGGCTAGGGATTTTACAAGGCTATAGTTGTTGCAGTGTTTTTTGGTAGGAGGATTCTTGTAGGTTTTCTACACTTGTTGATGTTTTTCCCCCTTTCACACTTTTCTATGGTTATTGGAACAAGATTGTCCAAAATCCTACATATGCTTTTGGCGTTTTCATATAGATCTTTGCCCATGGCTTTCTTTTTTGTAGGTAACATTTCCCTTGGCAAAGGGTTTCCTCCCTCGATTATTGAGGTGAATTATTTTGGATTTTTTATTCTTCTAAGGAGTCAATTTTAGCAATATGGTACTAATATAGGGATGATTAGTTACGTGACTATGATTAGAAGGAATTGGAGGACCCAATCTATTGGTAACAACTTACTCTTAGAGTGGATGGTAGATGTTGTGCTTTGGGACTATGATGGGGCCTCTACCCAAATGTTTTACCAGGTATTAAGGTTGGTCTTAGGTACTCTCTACTTGCAAAAGATGGTTGTTCTTGGAGGGATTGTGCTTTATTGTCTAAGTGTTATACCTGGAGCAAATATTGGGGTCTTTGGTTTTGGTTTCCCAATGTTAGCTTCTCAAGATGTACTATTTCATTGTACACTTGTGGGGGTCCACTCAACATCATATTATTTGGTGGTTTTTTATTTCTTCAAATGGGTTTTACCCTATTTTAGGGAGAGTAGATAGGAGCCAACAAAATTTTTGTTTCCTTTTGTTGTTGATGAGAACTGCTCTGGTTGGTTTTGAAGTAACTCCCTAAGGCTGGTGTTATTAGGATGAGAGGTACTATGGTGTTTCTCAAGTTAATCTAATGTACCATTGGAAGGTGATGGTTCCCCTTATGGGAGTGCAAGAGTGGTTGAGAGGTTTGTCTTTGAATTTCATCTTGAGTGGCCTCTCCCTTATTCTTATATAGGATTTTTTTTTTTTTTTTTTGCTAGATGCTAGACAATTGATACTAGTTTTCAAGGGCTCATTCTGGATTGGTGTTTTTGTGTAATTTGGGCACTTGATTTTCGGTCTTCTCACAACTTTTTGGTAAATTCTAGTGCTCAGATGGCTAGGAAGGGGGTTTGGTGTTTCCTCCTCCTTTTGGTGTACCTCTTCCATGTTCCCATTAAGGTGGAAAAGACATGTACAGCTCGGAGGTGGATCTATTTGGAGATATTTTATTTCACCATCAAGGGACTTTTCTCTCCTCAAAGTTGTTCAAAGTTAACAAGTGTGAAAAATTGGATTTTTTTTGTTGGTCATGTATAAGATGGCTTTATTGGCCTTTGGTTATCTTACATGCCCTTGTTGGTACTTGCATTGTAATTGGTTTGTCATTACCTTCTGTTATTCTACTAATAGGGTAACACCCCTCTTGTTGTGTTGATGACCTTCTCCATTTCTTTGTAGTTGTAAAGGGTCAAATCCTTACTAGCTACTTAGTTTATCAAAAACATAGTTTTTTTTTTCAAATTATGAACAATATTGTTGTTAGTTTAGTTATGAAAAATTATGTTGATAATTTAGATTGTTACTATTATATTACTATCTACTATTGGAGGTTATATAGTAGGATGGTAACCTCTCATAGTATATTTTTTTTTATATTGAACATGGGTGGCTAGTGTACTAGTTGTGGTTTTAGTTTGTGGGTAATTAATCAGCTAATAGTGATTCTATCATCGAGTTTTTGTTCCTTTTGGGCTAGACACCCATTTTTGAGTTCTTTTTAGTATTAAAAACATAATATATTAATCACATTAGTTTTGTTTCCTTAATACTTATCTTGGTGTCTTCTAATTTTTCTTGATGGTCTCGTCATGTTTCTGACTTAGTTAAGCATTAGTAACTCTCTTTTCTTCTTTATGGAGAGGTTATTATCAATTTTTAAGCATATCAAAACTTGATAATTCAAATATGTATGAAAATTTTTTTTTATTTCAAATCATTATTCAAGGATATTTTATGCATGTTCTCCATGATAATCAAGTTTTTTTCCATTTTTTAAAAATATGATGGAAAGCATATCAAAAAATTCTCTAAGAAAACTAAATTATAAAAAAAATAGTATGTTAGAAATAGATTATGATTAGATCTAAGAAAGAATTTGTTAACTCCTCTCTAAATTTTAGTAGAGGAATCCCAACTATCAATTCTGCTCTCACTTAATATTATCTTCATGTATATAATATTTAATCTATAATAATTTAATGAATTGGATTAATATTTGATATTTCCTATCTTATTCTTCATCTAGTATTAATTTAGAAACCATTTATGTGATACAACAATGAAGAGGTGTTTATGATCTACTATTGATTTTAATGTTGTTTAACTTGTGAAGAGGGTAACTACATGGAATTCAAAAATTCATACCTTTTCATAGATTGGAAGAAACCTTTTCATAAATTAGATAGGGAGGAGACTACAAAATGATGACTATATTGTTATTTGACTTATATAAGCATTTATGTTATCTACAATTTATTTTTATATTTAAATCACATTCAAAAGAATGTCATGATATATAGGATTTCAAAATATTATTAGGTCTACTTGTTTTAGATATTTTGCTACTACAATGGTAAGAAAGTAATAGTAAAATGATATATTAGGTTTTAGCACTTGATTGTTCATATCTCTACTTCACTCAATCTCTTTCTTCTAGTCCCTTTTTGATTGATTTACACATCAACTTAACACTTCCTTTGTTTATTCTTCACAATAATATTTTGCTCGATTTGCCTTCTAACAATCACTTTCTTCTTCAATTTGATCATCTTCAATCATCAACATCAACAACAATAAACATCGTGTTCATCCCTTAAATAGAAAACTTTTTTCATTCCTCTAGAATCTTCCAAGTTTTTCCTTTTAATCACAATCGTTATATCTTCAACAGTCTTAGATTCATTGAAGCTAGACTCTCAAGAAATATACTTCCCCCTTAAAATTTGTGCTACATTTCAAATTGATAAATATTCTTCATTAGATCTCCTTTGAATTTTTTTAGTCATTCATATCATAACAACTTCATCCTTATCATTGAAAATTCTTGAGCAATCTTAATTTTCATCAAATGTGAGCCTCAAATTAAATCTTTTTGAAACTTGTTCTTGTTATTCTTACTCAATGAACATTACAACTTGTTTAGTCTATATTAGACTCAGTTAACATTTTAGTTGCTCAGTTAATACTAACTTCTTCACTTCTTTATCAAGTTCTTGGTAACAACTATAGTAGCTCAATTAATATTGTGCTCCTTCATTCACTGACTAAATTGCCTTGCATATACATGATCTTCAACACTTAATAAAATCATGTAAAACAATCAAACCATAATTAGACTATTAGAGTCTAACTTATTCAAGTGCCAATTAAATATCATGTGCTTAACACCACTTATAACATCATACTTTCTACTTTAGTTCTCTTCATCAATCAAATGATATGGCACTCTACTGAACTAGCATAATGTGTAACTTATTAGGGATTGACATAAATGACAACATAACAACTAATATGAATCTTCAACATACATTAACAACATTATCAGTTGGGGCTAACACATTTATCTCAATGTGCTTCTAGTATAGATCTCCCAACGTTTGGATATGTAGCTTCATATTTCCACACTCAAGAACATAGTTTTCCTTAGAAAATTTTTGTTCTTCCCTCTCCATTATTCAGACCTTTTCCTCAAGTTTTTAAACATTATCTTTCAAAAGGCCATGTATCTAGTACTATTTGTTGGTCCACTTAGTAATGATTATACTAAGAGAAGGGTGAATCAATATGTTGCAAATAACTTTGAGTCTTCTTCTAATCTTACCTCACACTAGTACACTAACATAGATAACTATAAATTAACTAGTTAGGATTAAGAAAAAATAATCAACATAAAAGTATCATCACAAAACACACAAAATATTACAATGACATTTTCAAGTGTCACATGGTCAAGTGATTTGGTATAGACCTGTGAGAGTCTTTGACCAATTAGAAGTCGCTTAGTTAGAGGACCTAGAACACAATATAATGGGCCATCCTATTAGGGGATTTGATACAAAGAACTAGTTAGAGTTCAACCTCAATGGGATTTGTTGATGTAATGTTGAGAGAATAATAGTGGGATTGACACATATATAGAATAGCTACTTCACGTATCTTGATGTAGATCAGTTTTATGCTCTTGGACTAGTCTACAAATTTCTCTACTCTTCCTTGCCTCTACAACTCAGACCCTTGCACAAATAGAATTCACTAAAGTTTTATTACTTATATAGATTGTTTGTTTAGAAACAATTTAAATTCAAATTATTTCCTCTCCCTTTGATGTAATAGTACCTACTCCAATAACGGAGATGTCAGGTATGAGCCACTTGCTTCTTAAAGTGTCAATCACATGTCACTTGCTTTTGTACTCCATCCAACTAACTTGGCTTCATCCTTTCTTATTGACCATTAGTCACACTATTATTTTGTCTTGACTTCTTGCTTTGTGTGCTTACCTACTTAACCCAACTTTTCTAGATATGATTACACTCATGATTTCCTTCACTAGGCATGTTCTTAACATATCTTAAGTGACACATGTAGATGTGAGGTACACTCATGTGCTCATGTTCCATCATTGATCACAGTATTGTACCAGTTGGTACTATTTCTCTTTGATATTTATGCCAAGAAGTCATGTGTTAACTATAATTCTTAACAATTTCATAATAAAGGTGATATATTAAGAAGAGATTTAATAAGGAGGTCCATCATTTATGATTTTTTGGATAATATTATTCATAGTTATGGATCAAGTGGTGTTAAAACAATAAAGAAATGAGTAATTTTATTGAAGTTCAAATTGGAAGATGAGATTCAAATATTATGATCATCACAAAGATTATGTTTCAATGGAGACTTAAACTAGTTTAAACCAAATTGGATATTACATAGTGGAAATCACTTCAAAATATAAATTAAGGATAAGAAATATTTAGGACATTAGAAGAGGGCTTTTCAAGAATCTCTAAGCCTCTAGGTGATGCCACATTTTAAAAATGAAATAAATCTATGATTAGAAGATGTGGCCATTATATAATCAAAGGAAGATAAAAATATAGATTTAAAAACTAGATTCTAGACAAAATTATACATGGGCTCATAAGGAATAAAGAAACTTGTAATGTTATATACCCCACATATAAATAATGCTTAAACTCCAAGTATACAATTTGTTTTACATATTTTAAAGTGTTCTAAAGCATCATAAACCGAAATATGAGTTAATTTCTTTCTCAAAGTATGAACCCTTAAGCTCAAAAGATTACCAAGTTGTTTTCTTCAAACATAAGTTTCCTATATAACCATTTATAAGATTATTATTTTCCTCCTCCAAGAAATATTTGTAGTACATTATAGTTCTTACCAACCTATAAAACAAAAGGAAGGTTTAAAATTAGGCTTTTTGATTAGAAGATCTTAAATTTTATAGGGAACTATTTTCAATCAACATTGTGTAATTTAGTGAACTTCTTCACTTGAAAGATAAATATACACTAGGATTATCATATATAATGTATCATCTTAAAATGGAAGCACTTTCATGTTAAGAGTGTTTAGCCCTGAGTAAGTGGTATGTGATCATGTCAAGCGCCTCGAATTAGTCTCTGCACAGATCTAGCTATTTTCCCCCGTTCTTCTACTCTCTCTATTTTCAGCCTATTTTTGAAAACTTACTATGTGAAGCTAAGGATCAAACAAACAAAAAAAAAACCATTTTTCTTGTAGATACAGGAGTGGAATATCAATTTGAAGAGCATATTTGGATACCCTTTTCATCGAACTCGTGAGATTTGCAAATAGAAATTTTGTTAGAGTAGTGCAAGTTAAGATCAACTTTTCAAGGTACAATTGTTCCTTAGGATAAGATTGTGCCCCACTATTAAAGTCAAGGTTGACCTCCCTTCAAAAAGGCAAAATATCTCTGGGTTTTTTTTGTCTTGACATTTCTAGCCCACAATAGGTTGTGAAATTCCCCAAAACTATGTACAAACATCAAAAAACAACATTTTCCATATTCGAGGTTAGTATTTGTCTTTGATCTATTTCACGATTTAAGCTCATACTTTCTCAAAATAGAAAGACCATTGTTCACCTTCTTTCTCCCTATTCTCCATCACATTATCCATTTCTGCATCAATCACTTTCTTGTGCTTGATCAATTTGGATAATTCCTTTTAGAAATTAGGGTTAAGAAAGGAAAATCCTTAAAACCTTATTTTCTTTCTATTCATTTCAGTGAACTTGACATGCTTATGCTTTTGTTTTGTTTTGTGGAATTAGATGCCCTATTGTGTTTTGAGGTGTTATATTTCATTTCATATTTGTTAGTTTATTTCTTGCATTAAGATTAGATTTTGTTTATTCTTTTGCATTTTAATTTAAAAATATACAAAAAATTTGCAAACTTTCTTAAAAAATACAAAAATATTTATGCTTTATGTTTTCTTCGTTTAGTTCATTTGCATTGCATTAGTTTATGAGCTTGATTACTTCTAGTCCTACTTCTAATCTTAGGGTTAGATGCAATTGTAGACTTATGGGTACCTTTGAGCCTGAGTCTTCTTCTCCTTTCTTTAGGATTCTAGATGAGCCTTTGATTCTTCTTGATTCTCATCCTCTTATGGAGAAAAAATTTTCTCACTCATCTCATGATGAGGATAATGCTTTAAGTGTTCCTCCTGAACAAGTCCAAAAGATTTCAAATGAACTTGATAAAATGAGTAATTGGCTTCTTCAAGGAAACCATAATCAAGATTCTATTCAAGCTATTGAGGCTCTTAATAAATTTCTTCATGAAAGTGACCAAGGTGTTAATATTTTGTGTGGTATTACTCACCTTGTGCATTTAAATGTTAAACCTTTAGCTCAAGAAGCTTAAGATTTAAGGTTTGTTCCTCCTGTCACTAGTGTAGAACCTTCTTTTCTTCTTCCTAGTGTTCCTATTTATACTCCTTTGGTGACTATGATGGTTTTCTCTATCCCTATGAGTGTTCCTCATGTTCCCTTCCTACATCACAACGTTCTTATCATATTGTTCCTTTTACATATTCTACTCCTCTGCCAACAGTAGTTCCTAGTGTTCCTCCAGTTGTGTCTTCCATTCTTGCAGCTTCTTACACTTTACCTAGTATATCTAATGTTATTATTCCTCTTATTCCTTCCCATGATTCTACAATTATCAGTTTGGCTAAAACTATGTCATCTTTACTACAACAACTTGCATCATTGACTCAAAAAAAAATTAGTATTCCTACTTGTGACATGGGAAGTCCTTTTTCTCAAGATATTATTTGTACTGTCATCCTTTAGCAAGTCGATATGCCTTGCCTTGAGAATTATAATGGTAAGGGAGACCCTATTCATCATGTTAAAACATTTCAAATCCTTTGTAGTGATTATGCTCATGATCATAGGATTTTAGCTAAATTTTTTGCTTGAACTTTTTGTGACAAGGCCTTACAACGGTTTTTTTCTTTGACTCATAATTCTATTCATTCATTTCCTCAACTTGATAATTATTTTATTAAACCATTTTAAAAAAACATTGGCCCACAAGTGTCTTTGATTGATTTGATGCATTGTAAACAAAATTCTAAAGAAAATTTAATTGAATTCATTGGTAGATTTAAGCATTTGCATGCTTAGATTTCCTATCATGTTCCTAATATTGATATTCAATGTATATTTATTTCAAATTTTTAAAAGGATATTAGAGATAATATTTTTATTACTGAACTTTTTTGCAACAACTTGTGTAGTGCTTCATCATTATCAATTACAATTGAAACTTAACCCTGAATTGAAGCCTCAACTTAAACCTCGGCAACAACTTGAGAAAAAATTACCTTAGAAACTTTTGATTACCTTTGATGATTCTGATATTATTAAAGCTCTTGATGGTCCCCTTTATATTCATGCTAAGATTATTGAGATACTTGCTCAAGTTTGTGTTGTTGATCCTACGTCCTTGCTCAATGTTATTATAGAAGAAAATCCATTTATAAAAAGTTTCCAAATGTGATTTTTATGATAAATCAGATGTATGGATTCAAACTTGTAATGGTTTTCTTTATCCATCATTTGGTTCTATTGATTTACTAGTTGAACTTTGTGGAAAGATTGTGAACAACACCTTTGTTGTTGTTCTTAATTTTGATCGGTTTCAAGATAAGCTTGGTTTATCATGGTTAAATTTAATGCATAAGTGTCTTAAGTTTTTTATTATGATGAAGTGAAGATAGTTAATCATAGATTATATCATACTTCTAGGCCCATGGATTCTTCTATCATTGACTTCTTTTATCTTTCATTACCTAATGCATGTCCTTTTCAACCTGATCATGTTTTCTGGTCATATCAAGTCTATAAGCATCGTAAGATTCTTAAATTAACTTTACCTCCCATGGATCTTAATTGTGATCTTTTGCCTACACCTTCCACACCTCCTTTATCTATGGCTTCTACATCTATTAATCAAGCTCCTCATGTTGCTTGTCAATGTACTAATAATCCTATTAATCCTTTTATAGAACCTATGAAGGATCCCGTAATTGTTCCTCCTAGATCTCAACAAATTTCAAGTAAGAAAAAATGTAATTGATTTGCTAAAAAATGCCATAAAAAGCATCATGCTCAAGCTAAAGCTCATAATTTCGTTATTCAATAATCTTTACCTTCTTTGGATACAACTATGCATGATGTGTTAGAAGAAGTTATTACTAATAATGATGTTAAGCTGCATGATTCTAATGATTCTATTTGTATCTTAGATCCTAATTTGATTAATCTATATGATGAAGATACTCTTGATGATACTGATGATGTTAATGATGAATATGAAACTATTGACATTGATATTTATTTACCTAATATGCTTTCCTCACAATTGACACTTACACCTAGTATTGAACATTGTGATTCTCAAGAGGATCCTTGTTTGGAACTGGCTATCATTCCTACTATGTTGGATATAGTCCCTCTTGCAAGTTACCCACCTTCCCTAAATGACATAAAATGAGATGGGGAGATTAGGCGACACACTTGATTTTCTTGTTCTTCATGGTAGACTTTGTTGTGTATTTTTCTATTGTATTATGCTTCTCTCGTAATGCATTTACTAAATATTGTTACATTTTTTATATGATTTGTATTACATTATTAGTGCAAGGTGATAAAAGAATTGACCTATTGTGTTATTCCTCTATATGTAATTCTATTCTTCCATATTTTGTACTTGTTCTATTTTCCATACATGTTAACTTGTGTAGTCTACTTGGATCCAGAACTTGGTAGCATTGATTCTTTTTGGTCTCTAGGTCTTGGTCCAAAATGATTCTCCTTTGTATCTCTTATGTGATCTTTCCTCCTTTTTGATTGTTTTTCTATTTTTTTTTGGGAATGATGTCAATTAATTTTCAATAATATCATATATATTAGCTTATGATCATATTGACCCCATAGTAGGTAGATCCCTTATGTGTTCTTTGTATGTTTATGTGTTTTTTTACCTTGAATTGTGTTTTTCTAGGGGCATCTCAGAGTGGAAATGTAATCAGTGGAGTTGTTTATGTTTTTCTCAAAGCCATTGCTCGTATTAAAGTGTTAGCAAGGACTTTAATGTAGGGGCATATGCTCTGCTCACTTATTTGACACACACACTTTTCAATACACATATATTATTTTTCAAGATATTTTTTCTCCCTTTTTGGATTAATGACTAATCCTTAAAGCATGGATTTATATTTTAGGATCTCTTAATCCCTCTAGTTTCAAATATATTTTTGATCCCTTAAGGTTGAAGGTGTCCTTAAGATTAGATCTCTTTTTCTTTTTGGTTTTACTATTATAGAATAGAATATTCATGAGGGTGAATCCTTGATGGGTTGACTAGTGAATAGCCACATTCACTAGGCAATTCAATTCCATCTTTCCAGTTGTGCAGTTTTCTTGCATGGTTCACAATGAGATATCATGTTCTTATTGGGCGAGATAATCACACTCTTTTTCTTTTTCTCTTTTTCTAGAGATGTCTCTCTTGTTGTGATCTCAGAGTTGACAAAGACTTAAGTCTTTGGGGGCTTGAGGATCTCTTTATCCCTTTGATTTTAATAAGATTGTCCTTTCATTAAGATCTACTTTACCAAGAGTTTGTATCAAGTCCATACTCTTGCTAAAGTGGTGGCCTTCTTCCATCATATTGACATCCACTATCTATGATTGAAGTTATTATCTACCTTCTATGAAGTGTTTCCACCTACATGAAGTGAAGTTCTACTATCGATCAAGCATTCAAGTGTTCAAGCATTCAAGTATTCAATTCATCAAGGAGATCCATTGTTAGCCATTGAAGGATTCAATCTTTATCGAGCCTTCTTGTTGAAGATTTCTCTATTTATCTTCATCCAAGTTTTTCCTATGCAAAGATACATTCAAGATTAGTGTTGAATCATTGATTTGAGACTCTTACATACATTTCTACCCATTAAAGTAAGAGACATTAGGTTCACAAAAATGTAAGATGGAATATAGGGTTCACTAGGATGCATAAACAAACTAGGAAACTTAGGCCTATCTCCTACTTATATTGGAGGGAAGATGATCCACAACGCTCAAGAAGGCTCAAGCATTGAGTCCAAATGCAATTATCCTTCACTATAATGGAGGCGAGCATTGTAATAAATTAAATATTTTATTCTTTATTATTGGTGATGGAAGAATTGACATTGATGTCAAACGGCTTCACTAGTAAGAATAAGATTGTTAGTAGAACCACTATCAATGTCAAAGGGACAAAAGATGAAGCCATGTTAGGAAAAATCTTAGATCAATATAATAATCACAATTAGTAAATTAGGGACAAAATACTACAATATACTATTGATGATGAGTACACTATAATGAAACTAGTAGTCCCTTGATTATATTTGAAGATGCTGAACATCTAAGAAATAATGGTGAGAATAATATAGGTGTTGGTAGCAATATTACAAAGCTCTGACTTAAGACAGAAAAAATAGTAGAACATAAACAACCATATGTAAATGAGACAGTAACTTCTGTTTTAATGCCCTAGCTTAGGTGATTTAGCATGAGTAGGAGGTATCTGCACATCATAAATCTTGATCAAAATTTATGCTCAAGGATCCTCAACTTACCATAAAAGCACAAAAATACTATTATTCTTTATTATTTTAAAGAAAAATTTGGAGAAGCATTGCACTAATCCTTTTTAAGGTGATCTTCATAGTCATCACAAACAAGGCATCATCCTCAGTAGGTGGAAAAATATGGTAAATGTGTTGATAACCAACTTACCAAACTCTTGTAATAAAAACCTAGAAATCATTTTTTATTTGATAGTCACTATATCCAAATTGACAAACATATTAAAGAGAACTTGTCAATGGACCATTAATGTGACAACTAAATAAAAATGTCCAATCGATATTATGGCAAATGATCAAGAGCAATTTGAATAGAAACTAGATGCATCACATAATAAGATCTCACTGGTGTATTTAAAGTACA
Organism: Cupressus sempervirens; assembly: GCA_028749045.1. Lineage (NCBI taxonomy): Eukaryota > Viridiplantae > Streptophyta > Pinopsida > Cupressales > Cupressaceae > Cupressus > Cupressus sempervirens. Next base: position 1,017,236,281 of record CM053785.1, read on the forward strand.
TGTTTAAATATAAGCATTACCTATAGTTGGCTTGTTAGAGGTTGTAGATGATAAACATTACTAAGAGAGAATTCATCACTGACTGATAAAGTGAAAAACATTACTAAATACTATAGATTGTTTTAGTAATTATAGCATAGAATAGCACAAACATAATGTTTCTTCAACATAGCTAAATAACCCTGCATAACTATCTTCTTTAGCTCAACTTTTGGCATTGGTGTAGCTGTAAATGTTAAACTCCTCCTAAGCTCCAAGTGATATATGTTGGTAAGAAAAAATCTAACTATGCAAATGGTAGAAATTAATATTATTATAACTGACTTTTGTATATATGGACAACTTGGTTATAATAAACATTGAGTTCAGATTTAATATTATGGAGTCAAGAGGAATAATTAAAATAGGAAGAACAACTATGATGATGACCAACATTTTTGGATATGACAGAGATATATTTGGCAATATAAATGTAATGAAGATGATACCAAAATTAAAATAGAGTATTCCAATATCCTAGAGATATCATTTAACACCAATGTCCGTCCATCAAATAAATTGCAATGAAATTACCTAATTTTTCATCCCATGTGTAATAAGTAGCTCCTTAGATTGGGGAGTACTAACATTCAAACCTAAATTCATAGAAAGGGAACAAGTTTGACCCATAGGCCTTGAAACATTGAAAATGAATCTAACATTCTTAGATAATAGAAATAAACATTGATGAGTTTATTAGATCAAGTCATCTTACAAATCGTGGGCAATATGTACAACATTTTGAGTGGGTGTATGTAAAATTTGAGCCTTATTCAAGTTTAAATTGAGTTTACTATTGTATCTACACACTAGTATTCATTAGATCTCTTTTTGGAAAATAGAGTAGGTTACTAATATTTTTTCAAAAATGGGTTTACTAAACCTTGTTGATGTTGTTTTTAACTTTTAGGCAAAAAAATTTAACATCGTAAAATACAGAAGCACAAACTTAAGGGCTCTTTTCCTAGACCAAGATAAAATGTGAAGAAATTAAGAGTGGAAGGAGATTGACTTCATGATTAGTTATTAGAAACCATGACACATGGAAAGCATGGGCAAGAAAAGGAAGTAGGGGATAGGAGATGCTTTTATCATACCTACTTTTTGAAAAAATAGGGTTTTTGATTCCTCAAGGGTGAGCCTTCAAATGCAAATGACATGGTGTGAGTAGAGGTAGGTTATTGCCGATATGGAGGGAGAGTAAATGCTAGAAGAGTTTCTAGTTTCACAATCATTTTTATACAATCAATTTAATCTACATCTTGCAATCAATTCGAGAATCTATACCCAAGCTATAGAGTTAATCAATGGAGAGCAAAAATGGTAAAAAAATGTGATAACCCAAAGTTAATCCACCATATATAGAAATGTACACATGAAATCATATATATGCAGTGCCAAATGATATAACATGATAGAGCAGTTAAGAGAAGAACAAGAAGCAAAGATTTAGCTAAAATCACAATACGTATTTGGTTGCAATCACAAAACACAAGAAGCCAAGATCATTCAACTCTGTAACAAATATAAACCCAAGAAAACCCAAAATGTAAATCGATACCTATTTGTAGACCAATACAACAATGTTGAAAAACCAGAGCAAATAAAATTGAGGGCAAAATGAAAATGACAATATATTTTAGTAGACCAAAAGTTATGACCAAAAAAAGAGGTTTGGTAGACATGAAAAAATGTTTTTTATCATTAATTTGGAATTCTTGCTTTTCTAAAATTGGAATTAAAATAGATATTGGAGCAATACCAACTATTTGGAAGGAAGATCAAATCCTTGAATTGGGGGATAAATGAGGATATGGAATTCTCATTTTCTCATATTCCAATTCTCATTTCGTCGACCCAAATAGTGGATTAAGATTTTTTTATAATTCACAATAATAATTCTCGTTGATATCCACAAACCAAACGGGCCCTTAAGAACTTATAAGTCTATTTAAAAATTAAAAAAAGAGAGTATATTTTTATAAGAGCAAGTAGAGGGGATGTGTGGGACCCACACCCACCCATCACCTTCAACATATTCCTCCAAACACCTCATGTAGGGCTAAACGAGTAATGGAAAAGTCAACAAAAAATATTTAATTGCAAACATACACCTTTAACTTACCATTGCATTAATTACTTTCTTTAAAAAGGCACTCCTCCTTACCAAAGGATCCACTTGGTGGGTGCTAGATAGATAAGCATGGCCTTTAATATGGAAGGCTTGCAGTGGACACTTGTTATGTGTGGTCACGCCCACCCCTCCTTTCAAACTTGAAACTTCATTCTGTATGGGGGCCTACACTTGGGATTGGTGCACTCTATCCTTGGGGAGCACCCAAGAGTGATAATGTTGGCCTTGGAAAGTGGCCAAGTGGTGTGGGTTAGGGGTACGAGTAGGTAATTAAGGGAATTTAGTTTAGAATTGGTAAATGCTAATGTTGTTTAGTACTTTCTTTTATTGTCTATTAGGATTAGTATGTATAATGTGTCATGGAATAGGTTGGTATTTTGTTATTAGAAAGTTTAAGGTTTCCTTTTATATTTGGTTATATGATTTGCTTAGAGTTTTATATTAGTAAAGTTGTATATAGTTAGTGACTTTGCTATAGCAAATAGCGTAGTTAGGGGATAGTTGTTAGTGTTAGATTATTAAATGAGGAGTAGTATTATATGCTATAATATCATTTGTATTTTTTGTACATTTTTAAATTGTTTTAAATTTAAAGTTATTTTAATTAATGTTAACTTTAGTGGTTAATTATAGGGATTAAGAATATTTAGTCAGGAGATCAATGTTATGTTTTAGATTTGTATTCCTTGGTAGATTATTAGTGGATATATATATATATATATATATATATATATATATATATATATATATATATATATATATAAAATCTTATTAGGGGATTTATTTTTGTAATGTTTCATAATACTAGTAGAGATTTTATTATATGTTTTATGTGAGGCCTCGCCCCCGACCCATCGTAGCATAGTGATACATTACTCTTATTTTGTTATCCGCGACTCAAGATGTCGAGACATTATCTGATGCTTAGAACATATTTTATTATTTCATGTTGTGTGATGTTATTTTTAGATATATTTGATGATTGTCATTTAATGTTCATGTATATGTATGTTGACGAAATCAGTAGATGTAGGATTGAGATGTGATTTAAGATATTTCAAATGGTTAAGAATTATAAAGGATGAAGAAACTTTATTGATGTATGTTTTAAATTATGAAAAAATTTTGATACATATACGTTTATATACATGTGATTTTACGGGACTACTGATGGGTGCAATGAGTGTGCAGATATTTAGCCAAGGAACCCTACGGAGGAACAAAACTGATCTCCATGTGCTAAAATTTGGAAACCCTATTGTTCGTAATTGTGCTCTTTCAGTGTCGCTTGACACTCATAAAATTTTTATGTACTTAATTTGCTAGTTAGAGTTGTTAGATGGACCTATTTTATTTCTAGATTTTTATTTTGACTCTAACCTCTTCCCTAAGGCTTTAAAACATGTTTTTTTTCTAACCTATGGGTGTGGGTATGGGTTAGGGGTCTTTTCCAACCCCTAAGCCCCTAGCTTTGACTTTTGAGGGCACTCAAAAAGTCCCCTTTTGCCTTTGTGCGAAAATTGCAAGTGGTTGTCATGAGTTGTCTTACCCCACCTCCTTTTTAGGGTTTAACCATGGTGTAGGTTGTGTTAGGAGTTTCTAGAGTGGCTAAGTGGGTGGAGATAGTTATTGCTCTTTTTGGGTGGTTGAGTTGGAGGCTTATTAGAGGCCTTCCTTTGTTTAGTGGTGGGGGGTGACCCAATCTCTACTTTGAGAGAGGATTTCTTGAAGCTTGAAGGAAGGAGGGATACTCTACTCAAATTGGTTCATTGCCATTACCTCTTTGTGAAGGTAGGAAACTCCCATTTTCCCTTATTCAGTTTTTATGATTGGTTTCATGTTCTTGTTACCTTGTTATTGTTTTACTGTTGTATGGTTGTGGGTATGTTGGGAAGTTTTTTAAACCTTTTTATTTTGGTTGTTTTCCTTTCTTGTTTATGTTTGAAATTTTGAGTTTCCTTGCATGGGTGTTTTGGTATTACTCACCCTAGGAGAGGGCAGAAGTGACCAATTTTGGGAGAGGTCTGTTTAGTTGGACTCCAACCTGTGTAGAGTCTCTTCTCAGGATGAGAAGAGGGATAAAGGGTAGGGTGTTATGGGCCCTTACCCGTCAGCACAAGCCTGGTATGAGTATGGAAAGTTTAAATGGAAGAACGGAAGTTCTTGGTTATTGGCCCCGATTGGGCATCTGAATTGGTGTTGTGCTTGACTTCTCCAGTTGGAAGAATCCACCTCTCCCTAGTCTTGATTCATTGTGAATCATATTGTGTAAACCATGTATGATTATGCATGCTTGATGTTCTTTTGGTTCTGCTTGGTTGTCACCCGATCAGATATTGGTTTCCTCCAGGGTACTTGAAATGAGATTCAGTAAACATTACACACTCCTTGTTTATGATCATGAATAAAATGGGATAAAATTGTTGTAATTAGGATTGCCATCCTATGAAATTGTATTTTCAAACCTTATTGTAAATGGCAACGAAGCCGGGTTTTCTTCCTGATTCTTTCCCGGCTGAGCCTTGAATCAGGTTTGCCAATAAAATTGGTGGTTTTGAGCATAATCGTTGGTCATGTGATTAAATTTTGTAACACATTATTTTTGGATGGATGCACATCAAAATTAAGATGAAATGATGATAGTTTAGTAGGCAAAATTTTCCAGTTCTTTTTATATTCAAAATGAAAATTATGATTGAGGAAAGAAAACAATGGCTATGGTTGATTTATTGCAATTCAAGTTATTTAGGGGATCAACTTTACCATGCATTATTGTGACCACCACCTTTGTGTAGTATAAGAACATCAAGGAAGAGAAGTCCATTGCCAAAATTTGGTTGTCTCATGGTCTTGGATAGAAACATCTCTCAAGAATTTAGAATACTTGATGTTTGAGTGATAAACAAAAGTATGTTCCAAAGTAAATTTGATATCATAGCAGAGATAGTATTCATAGAAATGATTATCCTTGTTGATTATTATTATCATTTTGATTCTAGTATATAGTAGCTGTGAATGTACATTCAAATTTAAATTTGCATGAGAATATAATGTCAATCTTTGAGAAAGTGTTTTTTTTTTTAAAACTTCATAATGCATAGATAAGAACAATTCAGATAGTTTCATATCAAGCCTTATCATGGAATATATATATATATATATATATATATATATATATCCATTGTATTAAGTTTAATGTTTGCATTATGTAGCTATTCAATTTTGACCCAATTTGAAAAGGATTAAATCTACTTTTTAACACCATTCAAAAAAAAAAAAATTTCAAAACATCCAGCTACAGGATGCTGGAAATTGTATTGAAGAAATTGTTTATTCTCTTGGTTGAACAGAGAATATTCCTTTAAATATCCTCTTTTAAATTATATGATGAATCTTGTAAAATTAAAATAGAATAATAATGATATTTGAAAGTTTAAACTAAATATATAAACTAAATATCCTTCCTCACCCATAAA